>JAOQMS010043108.1:0-12400 GCA_027563885.1 Erythroxylum longipes
ATATCAAGTATGTTTGATTGATTGAAATGCCGAAATTTCCTATGCTGGAGTAAAAGTGTGATACATGATCTATTTTGCAAAATTTTGAATTTCATGTTATATGAAATGGTGTGTTGCATGAATTGAGTGAACCATCGATGATAGTTACCTTATTGAGTTAGCAAACTTACCCAAAATTGCAACATTGTCTTTCCAGGACCGAGGGACTACTCTAGCTACTGAGAGGCTCTACCAGCCGTGTAGATTGTGATTTGGCAAGAGAAGTCATGGCTCAAAGGTCAATTAGCTGGGATTTTTGGATAGATTAGATAGACTTTGTATATTTTCCTCTTTCGTGTAGTACTTTTGTACTAGGTTTTGATGATGTACATGTAGTAAGTGATTAAAGGTATAATGTAGACTTTCGGTCTTGTGAAGTGAAATGAGGAAAAAGTTGGTTTTAAAATATTGTGGTTTCCTTATGATGCTTTATAAGTAAATAATGATATGATGCCATGTGAAGTGAATGTAGTGATCGATAGTAGCTCGCCCTTATCGTAGGATATATATCGAAATGACCTCCAGGCGTCCTGGTGTGTACCCTGTGGTAAGGGGGCGCTATAACCTTTATTTAGGTTTACTGGCTCGATTCCATATTTCTTCCTCACATGACAAAATTGTGATCTTCAGGTGTTACATGTGACTGCTCCATATAAGGTTCTTCCGGATAGGGCTTTGGTTGATAATCGTTCACCTCTAACATCTTCCCTATCTTCAGATTCTTCATCTCTACTGAGTCCTCACTCTTTTGAAATAATTTGAATGTATTTTTGCCTTTTTATTCTTCGTTTAATTCTTTCAACCTGCTAGGTAAAGGTGAATGGTTAGTCTGGAATATAACTATGGACTCAGTACTTACCTCCGAGCTAATTGATATAGCTTTTTCTGCTTCGAGCTCCCCCTCTCCTTCTTTTACACAAGCAATTCGTTGAGGGTTGACCTCAAAATTCTCAAGCTCCTCATCACTTTGTAAAGTTTTCGTACAAACTTCCAATGGGTACACCTTGGGTTGATACTGCTTCTCCTCTTTGCTTTATGGTTCCAGATGATTGATATCTTCCCATTGAGCCAATGCATCTAGTTGAAATTGCAGAGCATCCTGTCGGATTTGCTTTACACTTTGCTGAAATAGCTGTTGCATATTCTGTTGGGATTTCTGCATATCCTGTTGAATTTGAAGATTGTTAGTAGCCATAATATTAAGCATTTCTTCTAAATATGTACCTTAGTCGTGTTGGCTCTCCGAATCTTGGGTGCTAGACTATGTAGTTTTTAGAAATTGCCCTTCATCCTGCTGGAATTGTAGAGTATTCTGTTGCAATTGTAAAGTATTACTGTTCAAAATATTAATCAACTCTTCCAAGGATGGACTGGATTCGTGATAGGAAGCTTCTGGTCTGTATGAGAATTTTTGTGCATCTTGCAAACTATCATGGAAGTAATTATGATGATTATCTCACCCATAACAAAAGTTAGGTTGATTAGTCGAAACATTGTTATAGGACTGAGAATATGAGTTATAAAAGAAATTACCTCTGTCCATATCGATTTTTTTTACAAACACGAAACAAAAAAATGAAAAGATCACGAAATAATTGAAAAGAAATCAATTACGAACAAATATATAAAAAAACAACAATTACATCACAAATAAAAACTAAAACACTGCACTCCTTGGCAACGACGCCAAAATTGACCGACGTATCGTAACGCTAGTCAAAATAAAATAACTAGACTACTCCTATAACAGTGGTGAGTCTAGGTCAATTCCACAGAGAGAGTGTATAAAATTGTTGAATGAAATTAATCAGTGTTTAGGTTTAGGTTTAGGTTTAGGTTTAGGTTTCGGGGGTTGGTTTTAGATTTTTCAAATAAAAAAATAAAATGAAGCTAGATTAATAAAAACAAATTAAAGAAAACATGCAAAAATTGATAAAACTGGGGAATTCGGTAGGGACCCGATTCTTTGGTTCAATCTCAGCCTACACCCAAATTAAGCATATTTCAACGATTTGTTGTTCTCAAACCTCTCCTGGCAACTATGAATCGTGGGTTATTTCCCTTATGTTTTGTTTAATCAAATACGGTCATTAATTAAACCTAACCACTGAATAATCTAGGATATGCTCTCTATATTTAATTAGGCAGTAGCATTACGAATTAGAAAAATCGATTAATCAAGGCAACAACCACATATGATGTGTCATTTAACCTAAGTCATGTTATCCTTAATGATTACGAATCATTAGTCGCTACACATGAATTTCAACATAACAATTACAAATTATATCGGAATTCTAGCCATGGGTATGCAATTAAATGTTTCAATGAACGCATTAAAATCATCCTTTCCCAATACCCATTGGGTTCATACACAAATAACTGAACAATAATGAAAATTCAATTATACATACACAAAACCCAAATCAATTAACATAGAATAACACAATCAATTTCTAATGAAAGAAAGAAACAATAAAATAATAAAAAATGCTTAACTCAGGTCGTCGGCGTCGATATTACCTCCAAACTGGCATCGAGATCTTAGCCTTCCATGGGTCTATCCTAAGAAAAATGCTTCAACCTTATGAAAATTAACCTATCGAAACCCCTATTAGCTCTCCACTCTGTTGTAAGCTTCTCTACTATAGTTATTGTTCATGATTTGACAAATAAACATTTGTCCACCTACTGCACTATTCACCCAACTCCTCTTCCCTGTTATTGTTTCTGCCTTACAAGCTAGCCCCCTCCCAACTCTATCTTGCAAGCCCTACTCTACTGTGCTATTGATGGGACGAATTAAGATTGGTGGCTACGCCACTGTTCACGCCAAAAACCCCCTTTTGCCTAACTTGATATTACGAATAAAACTCTTTTTTGTTAAACAATAGCTTTCATGTTCAACGCTAGCGTTAATATATACAACACTAGCATTTAATGCTTGCTGTAATGCTAGTGTTAATGCATGCAACGCTAGCGTTTAATACATCCTTCTGCTTTAGGTTATACTGCTATCGTTTCGTCTTTGTTTTAATCCACTTATATGCATGTCGTGTTATCCTTCAACTCCTAGTTGCTACATGCATTTTGCTCTCTTATTATTTCTTCATTTTTCTAGTAAGCACTTTTAACTCTTCTTCTTGTCTTTTAATTTTCTTTTTCTTGATCCATGAAGACAAGTGAAAATTAATCTTCGAGAAACGACCCAAATGTAGTGCTTTTGAATCACTTTAATTTCTTTGCTTCCAAATTGTACCTAAAATCATATATAAATTAAATTGAGTATCTTAAGCATTTTCATATCATTAGTCGCTAAGTATAAATGATTAAATGTATCAACAATTAAACACATATCAGTAGCCTACAAAGTAGCCACTAATGGTTTTCAAATCAAGCTTCTTAGATTGTGGATTATAGGGTCTCACTTCTGCTTTGTATTCCCAAACATGAAAATGGTGCAAGCTTGGTTTCTTACTTGACTATAACTCATATGGAGTCCTTCGGACTGATTTGCTAGGTACGTGATTCAAGATATAAGCAGTTGTCTTCAACGCCTCACCCTACAAAAATTTAGGCAAACTAGAATGAATCAACATCACTGCAATGTATCAAGAAGTATGTGGTTTCTTCTTTTAGTGATTCCATTTTGTTGATGTGTCCCTAGCGTTGTCTATTTTACTTCAATACTACATTCTTGCAAGTATCTAGCAAAAGGCCCTAGATTCTTTCCACTCTCATCATAACGCCCATAATACTATACATCTCTGTCAGAATTAACTACCCTGATTATCTTCCCCTTTTAAAGCTCAACATTTGTCTTGAAAATCTTAAATGCTTCCAAAGATTTAGATTTTTCACGAATGAGCTCCACATGACCATACTAGGAAAAATCATCAATAAAAGTGATGAAGTGTTTATAACCACCCATAAAAGGTGATGTGAGCAGGAGTAAGGATCACCGTGGAGATGGCGTGCATGACAAGGGCGAGCTTGTAATTCCAGTTGGACCTATGTCCAGAGCTAGGACCGAGAAACTCAAGGAGGCTCTCTATATGCATGTGGGCCAATTTGTGGAGAGGATAGAGTGTACCAAGCCTATTGGAGGAGAGCTATCTGAATCACAGCCCAAATTAATTCATTTATCTCAAATCTTTAGATTAGACTCACTTAGGACTTGAAGACCATTGTATTATGTTGCGCATTATTACTTAAGTTCAAGAGGAGAGGCGCGTCTATGATCAGACTTAGGAGCGTGTTGGACCACACCTAGGTGTATTTTTTTCCAGCACTTTTTTCTCAAACTTTTCTTTTTTATGACTTTTCTTTTTTCGGATTTTCAGACTTTTTTTCTTTTTTCGTTTTTTTCTGGACTTTTTTTCCTAACTTTTTTTTGGATCCAAGTCAAATATTAATAGAAGATAAAATTAAAAAAATAAGAAACCCTGGGCTGAAAGTTAATTCACACTTAAACTGATGAACTGATGGTAATTGGATGGTGATGGGCGACAATTTCTTGAATTCTGATGGAGTTGAATAAGAATTCTCCTCCACACCATTGCTCTGATACCAACTAATGTGCACCACGGAATTGAAAGATTGTTCGGATCCAAGGAAAAAAGAAGATGATAGATTTGAATTAACTAAATTAAATTTGATATGTAGGGTTTTAAATTTACCTACTAGACCTCACGAAGAACTTGTCTCGAGCAACCAACTAACAGGTAAAGAACAAACCAAGAAAGTTGTTTAGGATCAAAATCACCCCACAATCTGATTCAGTTGATAAGTGATGTTCAATTCCAAAGTTGAAAAGAATAAAAGGATTTTTTCTCTCAAGATGGCCAGCAGCACACAAGAAATAATATGATCAAAAGTTGTCCCAAAATCCTTAAACATAAGTATTTATACCTAGGCTTAATGCTAAAAGACTTGGGCTTAAAATACATGGAAGCCCAAAATATAAATAACTTAAAACAAGTCCAAATTAGAATAATAAAAAAATACGCCTAGGTCTGGTCTAACGGGTTCACAAGTCTGATCATAGACGTGCCTCTCCTCTTGGGCTTAAGTGATAATACGCAACCCAATACAATGGTTTCCAGTCCTAAGTGAGTCTAATCCAAAGATTTGAGATAAATGAATCAATTTGGGTTGTGATTCAAATAGCTCTCCTCCAATAGGCTTGATGCACTCCATCCTCTCCACAAATTGGCCCACATGCGCATAGAAAGCCTCCTTGAGTCCCTCGATCCTAGCTCTGGACGTAGGTCCAACTAGAATGACAAGCTCGCCCCCGTCATGCACGCTATCTCCATGGTGATCCTTACTCCTGCTTACATCAGCAGGTGGAATAAATGATCCACATATATCAGTATGAATCAACTCCAACAATTATGAGCTCCTGTCTGTTTTGCTTTTTCTAACCTTGGCGGTCAACTTTTCTTTAATACAATCAACACAGGCAATGAAAGCTGAAAAATCAAGATCCTAAAGTATACCATCTTTTACTAACCTCTCCATTCTATCTCTAGATATATGGCCTAAACGTTTGTACCATAACATAGAAGATCTCAAATCCAACCTTATACATTTGGAACCAACAACAATATTAAGAGAAAAGGAAGAAGCAACAGTAACAACTTAATTCAAATTAAGTTGTATAAATTTTCATTCAAATTAAGTTGTATAAATTTTCACATAAAATTCCATTTCTCACCAAAAGAGAGTCATGATACAAAATCAGTTTTCTAGTTCCAAAAAGAAGACTATAACCTAGTATATCTAAAATGGATACAGAAATTAAATTCCTCCTAATAGAGGGTAAATAAGCAACATCATGTAATACCAAAAGATGTCCTTTATTTAACTGTAGTTTAACTGTCCCAAAAAATTCAACTTTGACTTTGGTATCATCTCCTATGTATATATGTTGCTCAGAACTAGTTGAACTTCTTCGACTTATCAGTTTCTACAAGGAATTCGTAACGTGAATTGTTGCTCCAGTTTCTAACCACCAAGTATTTAAGGGTACATTAATAACATTGGACTTTAAACAAACCATTACAAGACAATCACCTTTCTTCTCTAAGTGAGCTTTGAGTTTTCGACAATCAGCTTTTTTATGCCCAAAACTTTGAAAAAAGTTGCATTTCCCTTTAAAACACTTATTCTTCTGACTAACAGAAGATGTGCCCGGCTGTCCACTTCCTTTAGGACTAGCAACTTTCATTTTGAAAAGCTTTTGGTCACTTGAGCTATTAGGTGTGAACTTTCTCTTTTGAGAATTGTTATGGTTTTTCATCATGGAGATGCTTCTTGCCCTTCCTTTTTTCATGTCATCCTCTTCCTTGGCAAGAATAACAATCATCTCGTTAATAGTCCATTGCTCTTTCTTAGCATTATAGCATGATATGATGGAATCAAATTTAGAAGGAAGAGTCCCCATCACAAACCATACCATGTAATCCTTACTAAGGTCCATATCCATACCCTTAAGCTTATGGTAACAACCTATGAGCTTATCGATGTGAGCCCTAATGTCGCTTGCGCCATCATAAATGGTGTGATGAAACATGTTTAAGTACTTGTTCTTCTTATTCTTTGATAACTTCATGTACTTCTTCTTAATGGTAGCAAGAATATCCTTTGCACTATCAGCCTCAAGAATACTATCACGAATGTATTCATCCATGTGATACCTTATAATAATGAAACAACATCAGTTAGAATATTCCCACTCCTCGTAGGATTTCCTTTCCTTCTTAGTAGCATCATCTGCGGGTTTTGGTGGTAGATCAATTCTCAAGGCCAAGTCCATTCGCATGATAGTCAAATTTATCATGAGAGATTCAACTCACTATGTAGTTCATTCCATTCAGCGTCAAGATAGCAGAGACTCGGATTGCTTAAAGTTGAATGAGAACCAAGAACAATAACTATGATATTCATGTTAAAACAAAATCAAGCAATTCGTGCTCTTTTTTTCAAAATTAATTATATCATTCATACTAGAGTTCCTTAAACAAATATAGGCCTCATTCATAGATAAGAACAATTTATTAAATATTATAACCAAATCAACAATATACTATCAAAAGGATAGAAAAATTATGCTGTTCATAATATTTCAATAAAATTTCTTCACCATATTAAGCATCCTACTAAGTAGTAATTATCGACAGGATAATTAATTACCTGTATGGATCTTAACGTTATTTTAGAGGAAAAACACAAAATTTTAAACATACATTAATATTTAAAAAATCCTTATCATAAATAGTTTCACATGCTCAGTTCTAAGATAGGTAAAAAATAAACATTCACTATTGTCAACAAATAATCATGTTTATGCCATAATAAGATTAAAACAATTAGAATTATCAAATAAAAATTACTAATTAATCTTGTGCATAAACATATGGAAAAAATAGAATAAAAAATGGAGCAAAAACATTAAAAATGTTCTAAAAAGGACCTTACATACACCCCCACATGTACTGTGCAGAAAACATATTTTTTAATTTTTTTAAAAAATAAAAATAAAAAATATACAAAGTCAGGTACAAAGTTAGGTCCCATGCACTATACTGAGCCTCGCCTACAACATCCTCTCCCAACCTTGGTTTTTGATGATTTTGGAGGCGTTTTCTTCCATTTTCACGCTCTATGGATTTCCATCTCCATTTCATCCAAAATTGCTCCAAAAAATCAATCCCATTTTGGCCATTATCGAAAACATGAAGTTTTTCAAAAAAACTAACCTAAAAAATCATAATTCTTTGTCCAAAACAAAGATAAAAGGTAGCAACAACAACCAACAACGTTTTCTGAACCTCAATGCATCATTTCGAAGTTGTTTATGCTAAAAATGATTTGAAATAAAAACAATTTTGTACAAAAATGAGCCCTAAAATCAAATGACCATGGAGCTTTGATACCAATTTTTATATTCACATATGCATTCATCAACATCACACAGCCAAGGTTTCATTTTATTTAGAGCATAACAACACAATGAAAATGACATACCTCTAAAGCTTGACATATAGTCTTGGATTCTCTCCATCCTTTAGCACAACCTATCAAAAAAACCAAGAACACTTTATTGAATAGAGAGCTAAAGGTAGAAGACCCAATGTTCTCTTCACACCCATACACACTTTATATATACATCTCAGCATATGTTATATCTTATAACATGTTCTACCCTAAAGGGTAGAATAAGATAATTGTGTCATTTTAAGGATGTTATGAACTATAATTTAATAAGTCAACATATAATTATTAAGGTATTACCATGTGCCTTAAATGCAATTAGTAAATTATTAACCATCCTATTATGGTTATTAAACATACATTAGGCAATGCGATTAATTGTTATGCATATAGAATTAATGTTGCGATTATATTAGTCCACATATTTCTAACAGTTACTCCATATCTTCAGAAGTTTAACTTTTTCTTTGTTCATATAGATGCAATACTAAATATAATGAAGTGATGATTATTGGACCTACTAGTGAAAATGATTAGCTAAGTCACACAATGATCCAGATTATCAAACGTGTATAAATTCTTGATGGTCAAGGTTGCTAATAGAGAAATAAATCATTATATAAGTTATCATTGAAGCTGTATTATGATTGATCATGGCATTCCTAAAATTAACATCAAAAACCAATTGATGTTAATTTTAACAATGTTAATACTATTTTTGCTCAAATAAACCCCAAATAGTGAAGCCTATTGAAGGTTCCTTATTTATGATGTATGTGTGAGTATTATTTTATATTTTTATTTGTTGAAATAAATCAAAGAAAAATAAATTCTACATTTGTCTTATGAGATAAATTTTTTATGTATTAATTTTGAGTAGAATAAAAATTATAATTATATTAAAATATGAATAATGATACAAACCATTTATGTCTTTGAAATTGATTAATAATAAATTAAAAGTTGTTAGAAGTTGTAAAGATTACACTAAGATAATCATGTTTATTAAATTGTGAAGCACTAGTAATGGAACAATTTTTAGCAACCTTTCATATGCTATTCTATTATATACTATTTAAATGTAAGAAGGATAAGAAGTAGATTGATTGCAACTCAATGAAGGAATCTCCAGTAATAAAGTCCTCAAATTTATGGACAAGAAGAAGAAAGCCTACTTATCTGAAATTTCATATTTAATGTACGATTATGTGGTTAACTGTATTCTTTTTTAAAAATATGAATTGCATGAATTAGGATAAAACCATGCATGAAATAGTGTTAATATTTTTTTAACATAGTTATCTATGTGGGCATGTGGTTAATCATATTTTAATTTAGAAAGCAGTCATCTACGGTTTGTGTTATGATGTCATTCATCAGCCATATTATGATGTTAGGTGATTACAATAATATATGTGACCTTTCATAAGCTGTAGGCCTTTTTTTAGTTAGAAAGGAGAAAGGACTTCGTGATAACTGTCCTTAACACATTTTTGTAAATGGCAGCATAGAACTGAAGATTTGGATCCACAAAAAGACATGAAATGTATTGAGCCACATAAAAAACCATAGAAATTAAAACAAAAATATTAGTTCTACTCTTAGGAAAAAAATATTATATAACTGTTTGTCCCACATACACAGGTAAGGCAACAACTCAAGTCCTCCAAGGCTTTTTTAACCATTACTTTGATGTGTTTATCCACAGTGTATAATGCTTAAGACTTAACCTAAATCATTTTTTATGCTTTTCATTGATGCTTTCCACTCATTTTTTATTAAAAAAACTCATTAGTTCAATGGCATATAATATCAACGAATTGCAATCAAGCAAATATTGAGATAACAAAGAAGGAAACTTTGGCAATTTGACTGTGTAAAATCCTGATCAAAACTATAATTATAGTAAGGAATATAAAACTGTAAAACTTCCTTTCCCCTTTTTTTAATGTTTTATCTATCTACCGTGTCTTATGATTCTCATTTGCAGATTAAAATGTTATTATATATGAAGAAATTTCTTTTAAAGCTAGCTTTTTAGCATAGAAGCATATATTAAATTGAGGGAACAATTGAACTTTGTTTATATGTAATCCTGATCAAAATCACTGTTATGATTAGCAAAATAAATCCAAAAGTCCTTTCCTTCATAACTCAATATTTCTATGCCCACTGTGTCCGCTCTGAAATAAATAATTACTAAGATGTGTCCCTTTTGGAAGAGAGAAGTACTCAGATGTTGATGAAGGAAATGGGACACATACCTTTGTAATTTTTTACTCAATATTTTTTTTATGTCTATGGTCTCTCCTTTGAGTATTGATATATACCATTGTATTTGTAGCACTATTCTTGTGGAAATATATTTAATTTTGCCATATATAATTACTCAAGTATTATAGTTAATTTTTTTCTTTATCAATGTTATAACCTTTTTCTATATACTGTACTTTTACCGATTGAAGAAGGGAATGAAGTAGGCCTTATAAGGTTACGGAAACTTCTCCACCAAAGACACGTTTTCCTAAGGGTGGGAAAAGTAAAACCGTGAAGGATTGGCTAGGCCAAAGCCCAAAGCGGACAATATCTGTGAGCGGGTAGTCTAGGGCTGTTACAAATAGTATCAGAGTCAGTATTCGGATTGGTTTGCCAGCAAGGACGTTGGGCCTCCAAGGGGAGTGGATCCAGGCCTATGGGCCAGCAAGGACGCTGGGCCTCCAAGGGGGTAGATCCGAGCCTATGGACCAGCAAGGAAGCTGGCCTTCCAAGGTGGTGAAGTCGGGCCTCTGGCCCAGCGAGAACGTTGCGCCTCCAAGGAGGTGGCATGTTAGATTCCCATATTATAAGAAACAAGAGTGAAAAGAATTCTTTCGTATATCATTCAACCACTAAGCAATCGTTTAAATACAATTATGCAGTAACAAACCTGTATATGAAATGCCTAATATTAAGGAGAATAATCAGTATAAAAATCTAAACAGCTAAGTTGGTAAACTAAAGCAGATTCTGGTATATCAACAATTGACATGGTCAAAGATCAGATACTGTGGTACCATTAATCGTCAACACTCATACATCTTTATGCCCCCCTCAAGCTGGTCAGTTGGAAACAACTCCAAGCTTGGAGAAATTACGATCGAAGGCCATTTTCGGTAGCGGTTTGGTAAGGACATCAGCCAGCTGATCCATTGCATGAACATGAACCACACGAAGGTCCTTATTCTGGACTTGATTACGAACATAATGGAAGTCAACTGCCACATGCTTCATTCGGCTATGGATTACCGGATTTTTGCTAAGATACAAAACACCAACGTTGTCGCAGTATATAGTGGGTGGCACTGGCAAGAAGACACCCAACTTAATCAGCAAGTGTTTGACCCAGGTGACCTCAGATACCGCATTGGCAACTGCTTTAAACTCAGCCTCGGTGGAAGACCTTGCCACTGTTTGTTGTTTTTTTGAAGACCAGCTGATCGGATTGATACCAAAGAAAAGAAGGTTACCTGAGGTTGAGTTGCGATCATCAGTATCTCCAACCCAATCGGCGTCCGAGTACATAGAAAGCTGGAAAATGGAGTTGCGAAATAGACGTAAGCCGTACTGAGAGGTGCCGTGTAGGTACCGTAGGACTCGCTTTAGTGCTGTCCAGTGTAATTCCGACGGTGCATGCATGAACTGTGACAGCTTATTGACTAAAAAGCTGATGTCCGGCCTAGTGAAAGATAAATATTGAAGTTTACCAAGCACTCGGTGATATCGCGTTGCGTCACTTAGAGAAGAGCCATCATGGAGTCGTAGTATTGTGGTGGTGCTCATAGGTGTTTTGGCAGCTTTGCATTCATGCATATTCTCGTCAGTCAACAATTCATTAATGTAATTGGCTTGCGATAGAATCAACCCATTAGCACATCTAAGAACTTCAATACCCAAAAAATAATGTAATTGGCCGAGATCTTTGATAGAAAAACGACAAGCAATAGAAGAAATCACCTGATTAACCACAAATTCATTGCTGCCAGTGATGATGATGTCGTCGACATATACTAGAGCAAAAATGGTAACAGTGCCAGAGCGCAATATAAACAAAGATGGATCTGAATTAGATTTTGCAAACCCAAGGGTCTTCAAATAATTAGTAAGAGCTGTGTACCAAGCTAAAGGTGCTTGTTTAAGGCCATATATAGCTTTACGGAGTCGACATACATACTCGGGAAATTCAGGGGACTCAAAACCTGGAGGTTGCGACATGTAGACCTCTTCGTCAAGATCGCCATGAAGAAAAGCATTGTTTACATCAAGTTGGCGAAGCACCCAATTCTTTTGTATAGCAAGAGACAAGACCACACGAATTGTTGTTGGT
>JAOQMS010043109.1:0-12400 GCA_027563885.1 Erythroxylum longipes
TTAAAAATCTTGTAATTTTACAATTATTGCTTTAATTATTCAATTGATATGATGCCATGTGGAGTATTGTAGTGATCTTACGTAGCGCTCCCTTATTTTAGGATATGGATCATAATGACCTACGGGCGTCCCGGTGCGTACCCTAGGGTAAAGGGGTGTTACATTGGTAAACCAATACATTGACTAATGTTGCTAAAAACTCATGGTACATTAATTTTAACAACTTTATTTTATATTGGTCGACCACTAACCTATATAGATCAACCAATCACTCTAAAAACATGATTTTGATAACTTTAAATGCTTAAAACAAAATTTTTTAACCCAAATATGATTAAACACTTACAAAAATATTCCTCAAAGATTATTTAAAAGGTTAAGAGGATTTTATATTAAAATCTAAAGCTTCAATGCCTTTTTGTTGAATGAAAAGACTCAAGCAGTGAAGTAAGATGAACGATTATGTATGGTGAGCCTTTTGGATCATCAAATTAATAAAGTGAGCTTACAAATAATAATAAAAAATGTGAAATGAACTTGATGAGCCCTGATCTTCTTTTGTTCTTATTTTTATCATCATTTCGTTGGTTGCAAAATTTAAATTTTCTTTATTAACTTTATAACCTATCTTCTTGATTTTATGGCTTCATTTTGTTCTAATATTGTCTTTTATCAAAATAATAAAAACTTTAGTAGTAATTATATTTTTTATCATCAAAAAATGAATTGAAACCTCTATTGGTTCATCACCTTCCATTTTAACAAAATAAGCATTCTTAGTCTTAAAATTTGATTACATGACAAGATGGGGACTTTTTATTTTTCTTAAATGTTACTAATAATTTGGGTAGAAAAAGAAATGATAGAATTCAATAGCCATTACACGAAATAAAGTATGGAGATAAGATATTGTTTACAATGACACTATAATTAGATTCCTATATATAGATACTAAGTTTACATAGACTAGTGGTATTGTGCATTAAAAACCATAATTAGGGATGAAGTATCCAAGTTCCAAACAAAATCACAAAAACAATTAAAACTATAGAGGACTAGTTTCATCAACTCAAAAGGGTATGATTTTGGCTCTTTAGACACTTACTATCAAAATCTAGATATTATTAGTTGATAATTATCTATTCATCACTCTTTCTTATGACATGCAATATTACACACATTTTAGATTCAAGCTATAATAGATATATAGTTGTCAAGTTCGATTCAGTATCGACTGACTGCATAACACAAATTAAGAACACTATTAGCTATAGCACATAAAAATTAAGTCTGACTTATAATGGAGTAAAAGGAAAATTCAAGTTTAAAAAACCTAAAATAACGCAATCAACATGGAATAAGATCAATGAAACTCGAAATGAACAAAATAAAAATTGTAGGAGATATTAAAACAAAAACAAAAACCAATTGCAGTGGGATTCAAATGTACTATTTTCAGTTCCAAAGTCTAACGTGATATCCAATGTAATATCTCGTTTCCATACTATGGGTTAGGACATAGGATCTTAAACCAGGATATATGAGAAATAGCATAGAGAATATGTGAGGTGCATTGCATTTACATGCATATCACTAGCATAAGCATACACACATGTGAATATTGAGTTTTACACAAGTTTCAAATACTATATATGCATTCATTTGACATTTTTCAGGGTATGAATGATTTTTAAATGGTTATTATGTGAATTGTGAATTTTATGTCTTGAAAATTGGTTGAGAAATTATAATTGGTGAATTAGAATTTATTTGTTAAATTTGGGAGATTTCTGAAATTTTGGGTATTTTTGGACTAGGAAAAATGCCAAGTGGCAAGACAAATTGATTCGTGGTAGTAGAAATAAGTGACAATTGGTAGTAGAAATAATTGACAAGTGACATTAGGATTTAATGACAAGTGTTTTAGAAAATTGGGTGACAAATAGAATGAAAATTTAGAGATAAATGGACTAGTTATTAAAAGAGCCAAGTGGAGATCACATTAAAATGACATATGGCAAGTGACAAGTGTCATGCCACTTGCCACATATCTATCCCATGATATTTTCTTCTTGGAAAGACAATCTCATTTGTCTTTCACCTGTGTTACTTGCTCTTCTCTCCATTTTCATTCTCTTCTCTTCTTCTTCACAACACCCTCTTCTCACCAACCCCCATCACGTTGATTTTTGCTCAATTCCTTTACTTTATTTCTTCAAGACCCTTGTTATCTCTTCATTTTGTTACTAAAAACCTAAAATTTTCCACCTTGGAATTTGACGATCGTGTAAGTTGGAGAAGCCAGGTTTACGTGATTTGTGAAGAAGCTTCGAGTTTAAAAAAGTAAGTTATATATTAAACTTGATGGGTTGTTGTAAATGAAACATATATGATGATTATTTTGAGATTGAATGATCATGATAATGGTGTTGAAGTATGTTGTAACATGGATGTAGAAATGAGTAGGTTTATGTTTTGTTTTTAGTATAAATTATCAAAAAAATAGATTATGAGTTGCATTAAAGGTGTTTTGAGATGGATTGATAATGAAAATGGTACATGATGAGTGCAAACATTTTGATGAATAAATGTATGTGATTGTGTTATGTTTTTGAAGGTACGAAAACCATGGATTATAGGTTGTTATATGATGAAATAGATTGAGCTTTGAAGTTAAAAAGACTAGTAAAATATTCTTGAAATGAGAAGAACTAAGGTAATGGTGAATGATAGAAATCATATTATGTTTTTATATGATTGATAAACAATGGTCTATGGATGGTTTTATGGATGTTATTGAATTAGAAATGAAATGAGAATGATGAGGTTATGAAGTCTAAATGATGAAATATGGAGAAGATATATATTGATGTATTATGAAAGAGAAAGATATGGAAAAGTTAGGAATGCATGTATGGTAGGATGAAGTGAATGATTAATGGATCAATTGAGTAGAGTTTTGTGAGTTTTAATGCAATTAATACGGTAGTTAGATTAGCATGAAATAAGGTTGCATAAAAGTGTATGAATTCTGGAAAACTTAAAGAGTAAATGATGTTTCTATATTTGTGGAATTTGCGGAAAAATAAGATAAAAAAAGACAGACCACGATCATGGCATAGTCCCCATGATTGTGGCCTGGATTATTTAGGTTCTGTCACGATCGTGGCAGAGTCCCCATGGTTATGGCTTGTTGCATAAGGTTCTATCACGATCATGGGAAGGTTCACCACGATCGTGGTCTAGCATAATAAGTGAAATGTTATCTTTTAAGTGATGTCTGAAACAAATAATAATAAGATACTTTCTTATGATGGATTTAGGCTTGAATGAGTCTTAAAATGAACCTAGTTGATACTTGATGAGTTGATAAAGTGATTGATATGTTTATGTTTAGTTAATTGAGGTATAAAAGTGTAAACTAAACATATCCAAGTGATAAAGGTTGAATGATCAAGACTTATAATTAAGGATATATACTCGGGATTGTCATTGAGCATGCATTGTACATAACACATATATATATGTGTATGATTGAATACTTATATAACTAAGAAATTTAGTAATGTTTATAAATGTGTGTATTGCATGTTATAGAAGAGCAAATAGAACGACAACATCCAGACATTGTCCGGACGTGATGGCAATAACTATTTGGAGCGTACTGTGAGTAACCTAGATTTTCTCACTAGGCTTGATTGTAAGTGCTTAAATTCCAATTATTGAACTAATACTCATGTGTATGTGATAATTCTGAACATTGATAGTCCGAGGAGTTTGATAATTGGGAATGTATTGGAAGTGCTCTAATTTTATATGAATTCGAAAGAAATAAGTGTTCTCAACAAATATGTTGAATGTTGGACTTATGTTTAATGAAAATGTGAAAAGTGATTGTGTAAACTAAATGAAAGTGATTGAATGAATATATGTGATTTGATGCATTTCATTACATGATATGCATGATCAAATAAAGGTAGTTATGACCGAAGTAGCCAGTGAAAAAGAGCTTAAAGCTCAGAATGTGTATAAGAGCCACAGACTCAATATACAAAATGAGCGCGGTATCCACAACGGATACGGGACAGTTACCAATAAGCCTGATATCCATAATAGATATGGGACAATTAAAAAAGAACTCAATTGCAACAAAGTAATAATTGAAAGTGAGTCATATGTACATTGCATATACAATTTGGCATGTATTAAATTAAAGATTGGAAATGAGTTGTTTGATTGCACTGAAATTGAATTGTGAAATAATGTGCAATATGTGATTATGTGAATTGTCTCTGAAATTTAAAATGTGAATTATCTATATGTTTTGATATGAGTGAGCACATCAATGATGGTTCACTCACTGAGTTCGCAAAATTCATCAAAATTACAACGTGGCTTTTTAGGTACGAAAGAGCAGACCTAGTTATTAAGACATTCTAAAAGAAATATAGTTCCTACGTTTTTAGACTCAAAAAATGGCTCAAAGGTCAGTCGGCTGAGATTGTAGAGTTTAGTTAGAATCTTTCGTGTAGTTCTTATGTCATGTAGAACATGTTGTAAGAGTAGTAAACTCTTATGTATTTTTTATATTGTATATATGTGAATTATGTAGTGAAAATCTACATTGTAAATTATGTTTTATTAATGAAATATGGGATTGATCTTTTAGATATTGTTATTTTGTATGATGCCATATAAGTGAATGTGACTGCTCTAACACGCCACTTTCATGAAGTATGTTCCTGAACGTCCCTAGATGTCAGGAACGTCTGGAGTATGTTCCTGAACGTCCCCACATGTCAGGTACATTCCTCGTGGAAGCGGGGTGGTACATCTAATATGTTATACGTCACTTATTCTTCAACTTTTAAAATTTCATAAGGAAAAATATACAAAAATACTTTTAAAATATTGATATTAATATGGAAACAAGTTACAATGTAAATCATTTAACAAAAACAATAGAATAATCTTGATAAATCTTATAATATGTAATCGATATATTTGGAGGCTTGAAAGAAGGCATACTAAGGAGAATAGACAAGAGAGATAGCGATACCTTTATTTCTCTTTTATTCTCTAAGTTGGAAAATCTTGAGTTTAACCTTGTTGATAGTGTTTGAGTTTGGGTGATGGTGAGAAGTTTATCCCCCCTTTAACTTTGTTGAATTTTGATCACTAATAAGATCTCATAGACTGATATAAATGATCACAGAGTGACTTGAATATGTTAGCTCCATAGTTAAGCCCTAACATAAAGAGTATAGCCTTAAGATTTATCCATTTTATTTGGCAACTTTGATTTTGAAAAGGACTTATGTTATCGGGATTTGTGGATCACTAATTATATAATTAAAAATTAACATCTATTTTATTTGTTTATATAATAAAGCTTTAAGTATTTATTTCTCTTTTTTTGTTAACACTATCATCATATATAAATCTTAAATTCTGAAATGGGAAAACCAAAATGTTGATAAAATGTGGGTGCTATTGGGAAATCAGGGCAGTATTTGATCCCACATACAATAGAATGGTTACAAAAATTTTTGGTTTAATTTGTCGAGAGCTAAGATCACTAAAATTATATAAAATGATTTAACACATAAATCATAATGAAGCGTGAATATCAATTTATAACTTATTCTGAAGTTTGATCATTTTCTTGTTGTATCCCTTAAACTGTTTCTAAAATTGGGCCATTTCAACTATTGTAGTTGTATAAATATCTGGTCTCTAATGGTATCGACAAAATGAGTTGAAAGAACCCTACAACTATTGTAGAGAGGATTAGATAAAGAGTATTAGCTCCCTTAAAGCTTAACCCTATTTATAATAGGTTTTTGACATTTTAATAATTTAATTAAAATTAAATTCTAATTTCAACTAAAATTTAATTAGAATTACAAATAATTCTAATTAAATACCATTTATTCTGAAATAAGATCTAATATATCATATCGATCCTTATTTAGTAAATATCTTATATTTAATCATAAAGTTTCTCAAATTTTACAATTAAGTTTAACTTGATTAAAATATCTTTTCTTTCTTCAATATATTCATTGTATATGACCCATTAGGTTTCTAAATATATTGGCAATGGATATAAATTATAACTATAAATCATATTTAGGATTAGATCAATTAAAACCTTTTAATTTATTTTTAATTCTCTAATTATATAATTTATATTCGTAGATCGAGATTGGCTTCTAACAACATATTATGACAACTCAAATATTTAAGAATGTCAATGTAGTTTTGACTAACCATTTTTATGCATAATTTTTTCATATAATTCAATACTGTCATCATATAATGTTATGATTAGACATAGAGCATGAAATTAATGTCTATTATATTCAAGTCTAATCATTTTTTTTCTCTACCATTAGCTATTGATTCAATTAATGATATTTGTAAACTATTTACAAAGTTTCGTTCCACCTTGGCCAAGGATTTTCCGAATCAATACTAATCAAGACCAATGAAACATCCCCCCCAATTACTTTAGGGTGATGAATCCTATATTGTTCATTCAATTACTGCTATATAGTTTGTACTATATCCAATGACTACTGACTGAGCTATCCTTAACTAGAAAAGCTCATAAGTAGTACCAAAACATAGTAATCCTTATACAAGATAACTTGGGAGATCTCAAGTCAAAGGATCATTTATACAATCATCACAATGAAAATTTCTATATACATACAAGTAAAGATCCAAATGAATTTCTCACATGGGGTCAATTTAGTAAACTAGTTCTCAAATAAGAACCGAAATGATTGTTTAAGTATCGTTATACTTTAATTTATGAGAACAAGTACTTCTTTCATAAGGAAAAATATAACATATGTTAGTCTTTTTACATTCTATTAATGTTCAGTCTTAATAGAACAATGACCAAGAACAATTTATGGATAATACATAAATTTAATATGAATCTCATAATTATAATCTCCTTATAATTTCATTTGTAATGTATAATTATTCTATAGACTTTATAATAATTATCTAAATATGCACAAGATAAAGACTGCCTTAAAATTATTTTGTAAGCTATAACCAAGTAATTAGTTGTAGGGCATAAACTAATAATCTCTCACTTTCACTGAGTCAATCGTTTAAGTATCTTATACTATATCACCATATGACGATCATGCTACCATTGGGACAATGAATTAATGAAAGAATTCTATAAGATTCTCTATAGTGAGCACGCACCTAGAACTTGAAACTTTCATTTTAATTATCATCATAATTAAAAGAAATTTGTCCTAGATACATCCTTGGATCTTTGATGAGATCTTGGCTCCTTTTATATTCCTGATGGCTCTAGTGTTCCATAGTATGCTACTATCTTGAAAAATTCAAGGAACTAATAAAGTTCATCAAAGAACTTAATGATCCAATTAATCATTTCCACTAGATGAAAAATGTATTATGACTTAATTAATAACCACTGCTACATTGGAACCTTTACAATCTCTAAGTAATATTGTTCCAAGTACAATATACCATAATAAGGATTTGCTTCTAAAGTTAATGTCCTTATCACCTTGAACTCAAACATCAACTCTTACATAGAATAATGGATATCTTTAATACGTTACAAGTATCAAATTATCTTAAATACTAACATCTTTAGTACATTATCTATGTACTTAGGCTTAGAGTAAGCAAACAACTTCCAATTTATCTTTATACATCTAATTCACATAATTAAGCTGTTACATTTTCATATCCAACAAGGCTTTTTCTTGAACAATTATATTTTCAACAATTGAAAATTAGAATTGTTATTCTCTGTGAGTAATCTGTCTCTACATATTCTCACTGAAAGGGGCAACTATACTCCTATTAACTTTCTTGTAAATATAATAAATTCACAATTATCTCTTAAAAGCTATTTGCATTCATCATAAAAGTGAAAATTTCATTTTATCGTATCCTTTAAACAATAAATTAAATGTATCAATAAAGGAATTAATTTCAATTGGATTTATTGTTATGAGATTTGAACTTTTCAAACTAATCCCACTACTTATCTTGATAACCATTCAAATTATTCCCACTAATTATCTTGATAACCATTCTCCTATGAGTTTTCAATGAAACAAATAATTGTTCAATGGATCTGTAAGATTATATCCAGCCTTTTGGATATCTCATAACCTTTTATTACCTAATTTAATTCTAAACTTAATGAACACTGTATGCTTTAATCAAACATCACGTCTTTAAATCATTGACTCTTTCAAAGACTCAGCATTTCATGTCTAATATAAAATCTTGATAATTGATTTAATTGGAGTTATTGAAGGTAAGTCATTGTACTAGGTATAACTATAGAAGAGAAAATATTAAATCATAAAATATCTCATATTGTATTTTTCTTCTTATATAAATCCATACTCTTATGAATTTAGTTATAGAGATAGTTTTTATTCCTTATAAATAATTGAAAATTTTAAAACTAACTACATCAATATCATCGAAGTGCTTCAACAATCTCAATGCTTAATTTCTACTTAGATTTTAAAATTTTGAACTTTTCAAAATTTTAAATCAATATTTCATTTAATACATATGACTATATCACATAAACTCATTACCAATCTAATGAAATATAGGTATCATGCTTTTATAAATTGTTATTCCATCCAATACATTACATGTACAAATTTAACAATTTAATACCATCATCATTCTTTTACCAAATTATTATTCAACTTAACAAGTTTTATATGATTCATAATATATATATATATATATATATCCTTGTATGTAACTTTATAATTCTCATCATGTTGATTTAACCAACATGGCATAAAAGGATAATCTCAGTTATCTAACTTTATATTCTTGTCACTTATATTAAGCATAAGTCTCCTTTGATCTAACACATACAAAATATTTATATAAAATTGGATAAACTACTTTTACTCAACAATTTGTTTCTTATCATGCAAATTGAACATTACAACAATGTTAAATCTGAATTTAGTATCGTATAATCTTAAGCATGAAATAAAAATATATATGATCTCTATCATATCACACATAGGTAGGAAAAGCCATACAATCAATTTTCTTTTGATGACAACTATTATCATACTATTACAGATGCCTTTTATTGTATTCCATAATTATGCTTTTAGTATAGTAAATTGAATGAAACAATTTTATCAAGGTACTATACTTTTCATTTCTACTTAATGCAACCTCTTGCATTTTGCTATCATTTTGTTGACATACATCTTACATATGTCATCAAATTTTATGAGAAATTAGTCAAAAAAAATATCAACTCATTTTGTCATCTATATGATATTGACATATCTCTAACACCAAATCCTCAATAGGAATTAATAGTAAAATTGCATAATAGACATATAACTTTTCTATCTAACTTTGAGAACTCTTCTCAAATATATCCTATGTCTAAGAAGTTTGGTTCACTAACTAAGTATCAATTATACTAAATATGGTAAATTTCACTTAAAATAAAATATAAATGTAAAAAAGCAAGTAATTGATTATATATCATGACTACTAAATAAGATTAAGGCTTTAACTTACTCCTACGATTTTATTCAAAATAATAGCCCTTACTACTATTCAAAAAGATTAATATTTTTAGTGGGTTAGGATTCCATTCAAATTTTGTTGATCTTGAGTTTGCACAATAAAGCAATTAAACTTAAATTTGATAGAAAATAACTTTATCAGTCACATCTCATATAACTCCTAGATCAGTTAGGTGATAACTCTTTCTAAAACATATCTTATATTTTATTCCTAACATTGCCTTTGAATTCATGTGATAATGACTTTGCTCATCCAAATCACATAAATTAAGTAGGACCAACTATTATGAGACTAAACATATTCGATATAAAGCAGTCTTGATTTTCCTTAATAAACCTAACAATAAACAAAACTCTAGTTTATTCTTTTTGTTTAGAAAATGAAATCTGGTTTATTCTTATAATAAGACAATAATCACGTTCTTAACATGTACTTAATATTGTAATGAGGGATTTAATTTTGTTTGTCTCATCAAATAAAAAATTGCATGTAAAATATCATTAATATAAAACATACAATTCAACATGCATATTTTATCAAACATATATTCAAACATGCAATTTATGCACTCTTAATTAAATTATTTGAATAAAATATCAAACTTTATTTGATTCTGGTTATTGATCATTATAATCTAAAATAATATTTCTATCTCTTTGAAAAAATTACATTAGATTAACTATCAGAGCCAATACTCAGGCCGATATGCCAACAAGGACGCTGGGCCTCCAAGGGGTGTGGATCTAGGCCTGTGTGCTAGCAAGGACGTTGGGCCTCTAAGGGGGTGGATCCAGGCCTGTGGCCAACGAGGAAGCTGGGCCCCAAGGTGGTGGAATGTTAAATTCCCATATCGATTAGAGAGAGGAACAAAATAGGCCTTATAAGGCTATGGAAACCTCTCCCTCATAGACACGTTTTCTTGAGTGAGTGTGCGAGAAGAGCAAAACCGTGACAGCTTGGTTGGGCTAAGGCCCAAAGTAGACAATATCTGTGAGCGGGTGGTCTAGGTTTGTTACAAATAGTATTAGAGCCAGTACCCGGATCGGTATGCCAGCTAGGATGCTGGGCCTCCAAGGGGGTGGATCCAGGCCTGTGGGTCAGCAAGGACGTTGGACCTCCAAGGGGGGTAAATCCAGGCCTGTGGGCCAGTGAGGACGCTGGGCCTCCAAGGGGGTGGAATGTTAGATTCCCATATCACTTGGAGAGGGGAACAAAGTAGGCCTTATAAGACTATGGATACCTCTCCCTCACAAGACGCGTTTTCCCGAGTGAGTGTGCGAGAAAAGCAAAAACGTGAGGGCTTGACTGGGTCAAGGCCCAAAGCGGACAATATCTTTAAGTGGGTGGTCTAGGGCTGTTAGAGTTTATGTGTGGGGGAGTTGATAGGTAGCATTTGTACATACTTTTCTTAGGATAATTTGTTAGTTAATCATGATAAATTGATTGTTGTTAACTTGTTTAGCTTATGTTTTGTCTTAGTTTCATATAATTGCATGATTATGTATGAATGTATGTGGATATGCATGAATGTGTGTGAATTAGGTCTTTAAGATTAGGTTTTGCATTAATTTTGTATGGCATTGTTGCATGTCTTTTTCTTACATTAATTTTGGTGTGAATTACATGTGTTTTGGTATGATTAGGTGATTAATTTTTTTGTCAATTAATAGGTTTGAAGGTGGTTTTGAGGGATGGAAGGATAGAAGAACCAAAGAGAAAGCAAGACATGTGACCCAAAGGAAAGCTGGAATTTTTTCGGGCTGACCCATCACCAATGTTAAGCGTTCACAAGATACAATTATTATTGGATTTTTTTCATTTTTAATCCAAAATAAAGAGGAGAAATTCAGCTTCAAATTGGTGAAATAACGGCCCAATTTGGATAAGAAATAAATAAGATATCACATATTAAAGTCAAGACAGAAAACAGAGTTTTTTGGAAAATTCCATCCGGCAACTTCCTCCTTCCTACATTGTTTTAAGAATTAAATGGGGAATAAAAACTCAATTTTAAACCCTAGAAAAGGATAAGGTCGTGAAGACATCCAAGGAAGAGAGAAGAACACATTTTTGAGAGAAAAGCCAAGAGAATTCAAGGTGGAATCAAAGGATTTCAAGGAGACACAAGGATGCCACCATATAATTCCAGCTTTGCTCTTCAACATATTAGCCTTAGAAGAACACATTTTTGAGAGAAAAACCAAGAGAATTTAAGGTGGAATCAAAGGATTTTGAGGAGACACAAAGCTGCCACCATAGAATTTCAGCTTTGGTCTTCAACATATCAACCTTACTTCTTCTCTTTTCTTGCTTTTTTGTTGTATTTTGTTGATTAAGAAGGATGTTTGGATATGTTATAAACATGTTGGATGAGATTTTGATGGATTTATAAGTATTTATTAGGATTGTTATTACCTAAACTATGTATTACTTCACTTTATTCAATTTTATGGCTGTGTTTGATGTTATTTGATGTTTATGGTATAGGCAGCCCATACTTGGCACACATAGAGATATAAAGTTAAGAAATGTGTGAGTAAGTGCCATAAGAGTGGGCTTACACCAGGGACACTCCATATATCAAGTTACCTTGCCATTTGGAGAGAGATCTTGAATGGAAAGGTAGTTGTCCAAAAAATTATTCATATCCTTTTAATGGTTAAGTGAAAAATCGGAAGTGAGAGCTTGTTGGGCCCCGATTTTTTATTATTATTTTAGTAAGCATGAATTGATTGAATTTGGTGATCTTGTGGATAAATCATTTTTAATTGGAGTTTAATTATTAAGTCAAGTTTAGGAGGAT
>JAOQMS010043110.1:0-12399 GCA_027563885.1 Erythroxylum longipes
AGATTGATAAGCATCATTTCTGTAACATATATATATATATATATAAAGATTGATAAGCATCATTTCTGTAACACCCCACTTCCATGGGGCACATACCTGAACATCCCGAGTACATTCAAGAACACACTCTATGAAAGTGGCATGTTAGAGCAATCATATTCACTTATTATGGCATCATACATATAACACAAATAATCAAAAGATCGACTCCTCATTCTAATTATAAATAATAATTTACACTGTAGCATTTCACTACATAATCCATATGTACAGTATCATAACATATAAGAGTTTACTACTCTTTACAACATATTCGACATAAAATGAGGACTAAACAAAAATACTATATCTAAACTCCTCAATATTAGCTGATCTACCTTTAAGCCATTCTTGACTTTCAAAGGTTGACAGAACTAGTCTTCTACTAGTTTGCCTTAGGAACTATGTCTCCCCTATACCTGAAAATCAACATTTGCAATTTTGATGAGTTTTGCGATCTCAATGAGTGAACCATCCTCGATGTGCTCACTCATATCAAAACACATACATCACATACCAAAATCAAGTTCACAATATACCTCATTTCAAATATACATCATAAACATCCGAATTTCATTCACTCATTTGAAGATATTTTGAAAATTTTCTCAATCAGTCATAACATCACAGTTCAGTAAATTCATGTAATCTTTCATATAATATATGTATGTGTATAAATGCAAATGCACATGCGACTCACTTTTATTGTTACTTTTTTGTGACAGAGCGCATTTTCAATTGTCCTGTACCTATTGTAGATACCGAGCTCATTTTAATATTAAGCCTGTGGCTCTTTATGCACATTTATGAGCTTTAAGCTCTTGTTTACTGGTCAATTTGGTTACAACTCCTTTATCTGGTCATGCATATCAATGTGATGAAATGCATCAATTCACATATAACACTTTCAATAGCTTTCATTCATTATAGACACAATCATTTTTCATATTCATTGGACCTAAGTTTGACATTTCAACCTTTCGTTGAGCGCACTTATTTCTTTCAGATTCACATTCAATCATGGAACACTCCCAATACAATCTCAATTATCAAACTCCTTGGACCATCAATGTCCAAAATTATCACATTCACATCAATAACAATTCAATAATTGAAATATAAGCATATAACATTAATATTAGTGAGAAACATTTAGGTTGACTCATAGTAAGCTCCAGATTAGCTATTGGCTCGACGAACCAGCAATATCTGGATTCTGGCATTTTACTTGTGCATCTTAATCATACAATAGACACATTTTATACATATTACTAAGTTTATCAATCCCATAAGTATTCAATCATACACATATGTACAAGTGTTATGTTCAATGCATGCTTAATTGACTTTCTCGGGTATTTATCCTTAAACACAAGTCAAGATCATTCAAACCATTATAGCTTGTATATGTCTAGCTTGCACTTATGTTTATACCTCAAGAAAACTTGTTTATTCTAACTCTTCAATCATACATTCATTAATCCTTTTTCTATTATTATATAATCACACAGTATCCAATTTCTCATTCATTCATACCTAATACACCTTACCAATTCTTTTGGATCACATTCACCTATCTAAGAACACCTTCATTCCTTTAACATCTCTAAATTTCCAGATTTAGTTACATTAATATTATCAATCCATTCTTAAGTTATAACGTCAATTAACAACCTAAACATATCAAACACTCTATCAACTTTTCAAGCATCAAACTAGGTTCATTTCAAGCCTCATTTAAGTCTGAATACACTATATTAAAGTGATTTATCATTAATTGATTCAACATTCACTTAAAAGTCAACATTTCACTTTCCATGTAATTCCACAATTGTGGAGTAGTTCCCACGGTCATAGGATGATTCATCCTAAAGTTTTTCACCTTAAATGCACTTCCTGCGATCGTGGAGGCATTCCCACGATCTTAGGATGTGTAATCTATGAATTTTCCATTCTTTTCTTTCATGTTTTTCCAAATTTTAACTCTTTCATAAAACATACAACACATCTTATACATAGTTCATCATTTCTACTTCATTTCCTCTTCAAATTCACCTCAATCAATAACAAATTCATCCATACCACAACTCATAAACTATTATTGATCAATTACACAAAATAGAACATGAACATATCCATTTCTTCACCAACATTCCAGCATACATCATACACCATTAACACCTTGAATCTATCGCTAAACTATTTTCATAAACGTTTCATTTAATCATTGCATGATCATCAAACATTTAAGGTAGAATAGGCTGGATTTTTAGTAACAAGATGAGATAACAAAGATCTTAGAGTGGGTAGTGTTGAATATTAACAAAACTCACGTTGGAAGTGTGGGTTGTGAATATCATAAATGGAGAGAAGAAGAAGAACATGAGAGCATGTAGAAAAAGTAAGAAGAGATGGTCTTTCAAGTGAGAGTGTCGTGGGTTAAAAACATGGTGAGTTTCATGACACTTACCACATTAAGAATTATGCTACTTGTGTTTTTACTTAAACTACCACTTGACTTTTAATAATCATTCCATTTTTCTCTCAATCTCTATGCCATTTATCACCCAATTATTTATACCACTTATCAATTAATCCTAATGCCACTTGTCATTTATTTCCATTGCCATGTGTCACTTATTTCTACTACCACGAATCAATTTATCTTGCCACTTGACATTTTCCTAGTCCAAAATTACACATAAATCCATAAATCTCCTAATTGTAACAAATAATTTCAAATTAATAATCATAATCCATCAAACCAAAAATTCAAGACATAACAGTTCACAATTCACATCTCATATCATGATCATTTTAAATCTTTTATACCCCCAAATATGTCAATTGAGTGCATATACAGTCTTTGCAATGTGTACAAGATTATAATTTATATGTGTATGCTAATGACATGAATGTGAATGTAATGCTTCTTATAATTTCTTAATGCTATTACTTAAGTATAATTGTCTAGGGCCCTAGCCCTTAGTATGCAAAACGGGATATTACAATTCTCCCCCTTAAGAAATTTCATCCTTAAAATTCTTACCTAATTGATCAAACAGATGTGGGTACTATTTCTTCAACTTATCCTCCGTTTCCCATATAGTTTCTTCATTTGAATGATTCCTCCAAAGGACTTTCACCAATGGGATCACTCGATTTCTAAATTGTTTACTCTGTAACCCACTATTTTGATCGGTTCCTCTATATAACTTAGATTCTTGTAATCTCAACTTCCTGTATTAGTAACATATGAGTTAGATCAGACCGATATCTCTTGAGCATATGAACATGAAACATGTTGTGAATCTGAGACATCTCTATTTGCAAGGCTAACTTGTAAGCCAATGATCCATTCTCTCAATAATCTCATATGGACCAATGTATCTAGGGCTTACTTACCCTTTTTACCGAACCTTAGCACTCCTTGCCAAGGTGATACTCTCAAAAACACTTTATCTCCTACTCAGCACTCTATATCTCTTCTGTGCAGATCCACGTAACTCATTTGCCTGTCTTATGATGCTTAATTCTATTTTGGATCACTTTAACCTTATTAATAGTTTCTTCAATCTGTTCTCGGCCTTAAACAATCCTTTGTCCCTCTTCATCCCAATATAAAGGTGAATGACAATTTTTACCATATAACGCCTCATATGGTGCCAGACTGATACTACTATGATAATAACTATTATATGTAAATTCAATCAGAGCTATATATTGACCTCATTCTTATTGGAGCTCCAAAATATAAGCTTTGAGAATATCCTCAGCAATCTTGATTGTTCTCTCACTCTGTCCTTCTGTCTGAGGATGAATTGTTGTACTGAAGTTCAACTTTATATCCAAAGTTATCTGTAAACTACCCCCAAATCTCGAGGTAAATATGTGATCTTGGTCTGATATAATAGACACTGGGAATCCATATAATCTCACTACTTCATTCACATACTTCCGAGCTAATTGATCCAGTGTATTTGTCTCTCTCACTGATAAGAAATGAGTCGACTTGGTTAATCGGTCAACAATAATCCATATGGCATCCTTGGAGTCCTCGGCAAACCTATAGTGAAATGCATAGTAATTCTCTCCCATTTCCACTCCGAAATAGGTAATGACTATAACTTCCCAACCGAAGCCTGATGTTTTGCTGTAATTTATTGACATGTTAAATATTTAGCAACATACTTAGCCACTTGTTTCTTCATCCCTATCCACCAAAAATGTTGTTTCAATGTATTATACATCTTAGTAGTACCAGGATGTATAGCATAAGTATCTATGTTTGCTTCTTCCAAAATCTCTCTCCTTAATTCGCCCACCTCGAGTACACATAATCTCTACTTCAACCACAATATCTCATTTCTCAATTCAAACTCAGAACTCAGATTTTGTTTCAATTTGTCAATAAGTTTCACTAATTCTGGATCCTTTCTTTAAGCTTTTCTAATTCTTTTATACAACATTGTTCTAAGTTTCAACGTAGCTAACAATACTTCATTCCACTCTATATTTAGCTTAACATTCAATTCTCTCAATTGAACTAATTTTGGTAACCTCAATAACTATACTTGAGCCACACTACTATTCAATTTCCTGCTTAATGCAACAACTACAACATTAGCTGTACTTGGGCGATACTTAATTGTGCAATCATAAGCAATTCTATCCATTGCCTTTGTCTTATATTCAATTTTTTCTGACTTAACAAATAACTTAAACTTTTATGATTTGTGAATATCTGAAATGTCTCACCATATAAATAATGTCTCTAAATTTTCAGAGAAAATACCATTATAGCAAGTTCTAAATCATAAACTGGATAATTTAACTTATGAGACCTTAACTATTTTGATGCATATGCAGTCACTCTGCCATACTGCATCAGAACACATCCTAATCCCTGGTGTGAAGTATCACTATATACTACATATCCTCCAGATCCAGATGGAATAGCTAACACCGGTGCTATAGTTAATCGATGCTTTAGTTCCTTAAAACTCCTTTGACATTTATCATTACATATGAATGGTACTTTCTTCCTCGTAAGTTTTATCAAAGGGGTTGAGATAAATTAAAACCCTTTGACAAACCTCCTGTAATATCCTGCTAATACAAGGAAACTTCGAATCTCAAACACATTTCTTGAAGCTCCCTACCCCCATTACTGCTTCAACTTTCTTTGGATCGACTTGTATACCCTATCCAGATAATATATGACCCAAGAATACTATTTGATTAAGCCAAAATTCACACTTACTAAACTTAGCATACAATTGCTTCTCTCTCATTATCTGTAGGATTAACCTCAAATGCTCATAATGTTCCTTTTCGAATACACCAAAGTATCATCTATGAACACAATCACAAAATGATCTAGGTAGGGTTGAAATACCTTATTCATCAAAGTCATGAAAGCTGTAGGAGCATTTGTTAATCCAAAAGGCATCACCAAGAACTTAAAATACCCATATCTAGTTCTGAATGCACTTTTTGGTACATCAACTTTAGCTATCTTTAACTAATAGTACCCTGATCTCAAATCTAGTTTGGTGAACACTTGAGTTCCCAATAACCAATCAAGTATATCATCAATTCTTAGTAATGGATATTTATTCTTCATTGTCACCCAATTCATCTATCTATAATCAATGCATAACCTCAAAGTCCTATCTTTCTTCTTCACAAACAAAACCGGTGCTCCTCAAGGTGATACATTGGGTCTGATAAAACCCTTATCCAATAACTCCTATAACTGGGCCTTAAGTTCTTTAAGTTCCATAGGTGTCATCCTATATGGAGGAATAAATATAGGATCAGCACCTGAAACAAGGTCAATAGTGAACTTTGACTCCCTATTTAAGGGTAAACTAGATAATTATATGGGAAACACATCCAAGAAATCCCTAACAACAGGAATATCCTATACTGTCTACTCAGTTCAGGTATCAATTACGTAGACTACTCATTGATGAGATCATTCTGGCTGGCACTACTTGACTAACACCTCGAAAATTACTTTTTGTTGATTAGGAGATTCAAGAATCACCTCCTTAGTATAGCAGTTCATCACAGCCCTATGTGTCCATACCTAAGATGAGGTCTATCTCTCTTAACTGCAAGTCCATACCTAAGATAAGATCTATCTCTCTTAACTACAATATTATCAAATTAGTTTCCAACTATGCCTGATCAACCTGAATTATATACCCTTGACACATTTCTCCTATCACTGTGGTACTGCTTATCGGTGTACTCACTTCTAATCCACATTTCAACATCTCTCTCTCACAATACAGTTTAGATACTGAATGAGGTGTGATAAATGAATGTGTAGATCTTGGATCTAACAATGCAAAAGCTTCAAATTAAAAGACATTTAACACACCTGCTATAACATCTGGGGAGTTCTGGACCTCTTGTCTCATAATGGCATAAATTTTAGCCTAAAACTGCTGCTAATTACTCTGCACCTCAGTCCTGACTGTAGGACTAGTTAAACTTATTCGACCTCTACCTCTGCCTCTCTGTCTTGATCCACTAACTCTGCTATACTGGACAGTCATTTCATACACTGATCCTCCCCTTACTCCAGACTTTGCTTAGGAAGTTACGGGATAGTCTCTAACCTGGTGCTCAAAAGAGCCACAACGAAGATAAGCTCCTAATAACTTCCAACATTCTCCATCATGTTTCTTCCCACAATGCTCACAGCTAGGCATCTACCTAGATACTGGACCTCTGCCACTGCCAGTTTGTACAAAACTGCCCCTCGATCTAAACCTCGATTGTCTTGAACTAGTCGGTGGTTGAAAAGATCCTCCCCTTACTCCTGTCTGTATTCTCCTTATCCATCTTTCAATAATTGTTCAATTCAAATCGAGGTAGCTCGTAGTTCTGTAAAACTACCAAAATTAGTAATAGCTAACTTTATCCTAATCTCTATATTCAGCCCATCCTTAAACCTTCTACATTTGTCTTCCTCAGTTGGGATCAATACAGTAGCATATCCCAACTCATTAAATCGTATCTCATATTCGACTACTGAGAGACTTCCTTGCTTCAGATCCAAAAACTCAATGAGTGAACCATCCTCGATGTGCTCACTCATATAAAAAAAATATACTTTACATATCAAAATCAATTTCACTATATACCTCATTTTAAATATACATCATGAACATAACACTTTTCATACACTCATTTCATGATAATTCGATCATTTTCTCTATCATTCATAACATCATAGTTCAGTAAATTTATGTAATCTTTCACATAATACATGTATGTGTACAAATGCAAATGTAGATGCGACTCACTTTCATTGGTACTTTGTTATGATCGAGCACATTTTTAACTATCCTGTATCCGTTATAGATACCGGGTTCATTGATAACTTTCATGTACCTATTGTATATACCGGGCTCATTTTAATATTGAGCCTGCGGCTTTTTATACTCATTTATGAGCTTTAAGCTCTTTTTCACTAGTCACTCCGATCACAACTCTTTTATTTTATCATGCATATCAATGTGATCAAATGCTTCACATATAACACTTTCAATAGCTTTCATTCATTACAGACACAACCATTTTTCATATTCATCGGACCTAAGTTTGGCATTTCAACATTTCGTTAAGCACACTTATTTTTTTTTATATTAACTTTCAATTATGGAACACTCCCAATATAATCTCAATTATCAAACTCATTGGACCATCAATGTTTGAAATTATCACATTCACATCAATAACACTTTAATAATTGAAATTTAAGCAAATAACATAAATCTTAATGAGAAACATCTAGGTTGTCTCACAGTAAGCTCCAAATTAGCTATTGCCTTGACGAACCGGTAATGTCTGGCTGTTGGTATTCGACTTGTGCATTTAAATCATGCAATACACACATTTTATACACATTACTAATTTGATCAATCACATAAGTATTCAATCATACACATGTGTACATGTTTTATGTTCAATGCATGTTTAATTACTTTCCCGGGTATTTATCCTTATACACAAGTCATGATCATTCAAACCATTATAGCTTGTATATGTCTAGTTTGCACTTATGTTTTTACCTCAAGAAAACTTGGTTATTCTAACTCTTCAATCATATGTTCATCAATCCTTTTTCTTGTATTATATAATCACACAGTATCCAATTTCTTATTCATTCATACCTAATACACCTTACTCATTCTTTTGGATCACATTTACCTTCCTAAGAACACCTTCATTCCTTTAACATCTCTAAATTTCCAAATTAAGTTACATTAATATCATCAATCCATTCTTAATTTATAACATCAATTAAAAAGCTAAACATATCAAACACTTTATCAACTTTTTAAGCATTAAACTAGGTTCATTTCAAGCCTCATTTAAGTCTAAATACACCATATTAAAAAAAGTTATCATTACTTGATTCAACATTCACTTAAAAGACAACATTTCACTTTCCATGCAATTCAACGATAGTGGAGGACTTCCCACGATCGTGGGATAATTCATCTGAAAGTTTTTCACCTTAAATGCTCTTCCCATGATCATGGAGGCGTTCCCACGATCTTGGGATGCATAATCCCTAAATTTCCTAGTCTTTTTTCCATGTTTTTCCATATTTTAACTCTTTTATAAAACATACAACACATCTTATGCATAGTTTATCATTTGTACTTCATTTCCTCTTCAAATTCACCTCAATCCCATCTGAAATTCATCCATACCACAACTCATAGACTATTATTGATCATTTACACTAAAATAAAACATGAACATATCCATTTCTTCACCAACATTCCAACACACATCATACACCATTAACACCTTCAATTTATCTCTAAATTATCATCATAAACGTTTCATTTAATTAAGCCATGAAGAATAATATTACACATACTTGTTTAACTCCAAACTTCTTCAAAGCATCACGTAACCGTAGCTTCTAAGCTTACATGATCATCAAACATTCAAGGTAGAATAGGCTGGATTTTTAGTAACAAGCTGAGATAACAAAGATCTTGGAGTGGCTAGTGTTGAATATTAACAAAACTCATGTTGTGAGTGTGGGTTATGAAGATCGTGAATGGAGAGAAGAAGAAGAAGATGTGATCATATGGAAAAAGTAAAAAGAGATGGTCTTTCAAGTGAGAGTGTCATGGGTTAAAAACACATAAAGAATTATGCTACCTGTATTTTTACTTAAACTACCATAAGACTCTTAATAATCAGTCCATTTGTCTCTTAATCTTGATGTCATTTGTCACCTAATTATTTATGCCACTTGTAAATTAATCCTAATGCCACTTGGAATTTATTTCTATTACCATGTGTCACTTATCTTGCCACTTGGCATTTTTTCTAGTCCAAAATTACACATAAATTCATAAATCTCCCAATTATAACAAATAATTTCAAATTAATAATTATAATCCATTAAAACAAAAATTCAAGACAATTGATATATGATAATAGAAATAAATGTTGAATGGTGGTAGAAATATCGATATGTGGTATTAGGATTTAATGACAAGTGTCGTAGAAAATTCAGAGAAAATTGGATTAGAAATTGGAGACAAATGGGTTAGTTGTTAAAAAAGACCCATTAGAAACCATGAGAGGAGGACATGTGGGAAGTGACAAGTTTCATGCCACTTGCCACACACGTCACCTTCATTACACTCATCCTTACACGATAACTTTAATTTGTCTCTCGTTTTTGCTAAACACTGTGATCTCTTCGTTAATCTCTCTTATTCATCTTCTTCATCTACGACACTTTCTTCTACCTCTCAACATTTAAACTTTCTCTCATCCTTCACTTGCTACTTCCATTTTATTATCTTCATCATCTTGCCACAAGAAAACCTGACTTACCCTACTTAAATGTTGACGATCATGATCATAAAGAATTAGGGTTTCTTGAAGATTTTGAAGAAGCTTAGAATAAATCAAGTAAGTAGCATATTAATCTTCATGGATAGTTGGAAATGAATCAAATATGATGAATGATTTGCCATGATCATGGAGTTACATAAATGATTTAACGTGGGTGTAAAAATAAAGAGGTTTATGTTCTAATTTCTAGTGTATTAATTTTATTCATGAGATATGTAAAAAAAGCATGTTATGATGATAGTTTAAGGGATGATTGATTATGAAAGAGAAGTTGCGATATGATGATACGTGGATGAGGAAGTAAGTAGGGTTATATCTTGTTTTTTTGTTATAATGAGTGATAAATTATGAGTTGTGCTAGAGGCAAGTTTTGGGGTGATTAATAATGAAGTGGTGGTAGAATGAGAGTTGAAAGTTGACAAATGAAGAAAAGTATTTATGTCCTTATTTTATGTTGATGATTAAATGTATGTGTTGTATTCTATTTTGAGATTAAGAAAATCGTGAGCATAAGCTATACTGTGGACGTATTAAATTAAGAATTAAATGTATAATGAAGGTGGATTTAAGGTATAAAAAAGGAGTTAAGTGTAGTTCTTGAAATGAGAAGAAGTAAGAATTAAGATGTTAATGAATGACAGATGATATGTTTTGATTTAGTATGATTGATGAATCTTAAGTATGAGTTATATTATTAATGATACTAAGATAGGAATTAGGAGAGAATAAAAAGGGGAATGAAGTAGAAATGATTAACCTTGCATAAGATGTCTTGAATATAATAAAGAGAAAGTTAGAAATGCATGCATGATAGGATTTCAAGAATAAATGAGGTTAAGTGAATGATGATAAATCAAATGAGTAGAGTTTTGTGGATTTTAATGCAACTAATATGGTAGTTCAATTAGCATGTCATATCGTTGCATAAATGGATGTGGATATTGGAAAATTTTGGTGCAAAATTTATTTTAGTATATATATGTTGAATTTGTGAGAATAGAAGAAGAAAATGCAGGGCACGATCGTGCCCCTCACCTCACGATTATGGCCTAATAAAAATATGGTTCTGTCACGATCGTGGCAGAATCCCCACAATTGTGACTAGTCCCACGAGCTTCTATCATGATCTTGGGAAGGACCACCACAGTCGTGGGCAGGTACAAAAGAAGAAATTTTGTCTTTTGAATGATGTTTGAACCAACTAATGTTGAGGTATTTCCTTATGATGTATTTAGGCTTGAATGAGGCCTATAATGAACTTAGTTGATGACGGATCAGGTGATTAAAGTGAGTTGTTAGACCTCGATTTCGGAGTCTAACTCTTGCTCTGATACCAAACCTGTTGGACCCCGTTTCCGAAGTCTTACTCTTAATAAATACCATAACTGTTAGACCCCTATTTCGGAGCCCAACGTTCATGAGGCATACTTGAGCACATTACCCTGTAAGGTCCTTTTTATGGAATCTTAACCTTCGGAGACAAAACTAAGCCTGTCACCCCATAAAGGTGGCGTGCCCATAGCAGTCGAAACTTCAAACTTAAAAATTTCACAAAACAGAAAAATCCAATCTATTTTATCCTCAATCATATTGAACTTACTTCAGGGCTATTGGCATAACTTTCTCTATAGGTATCAGATTTAGGTGTTCTTTCTATGGTTCGAAAGAGGACTTCAAGAGATACAACTTCCATGAAAACCTCAAAGACAAATTTTATCTTTTGATGGGTCAAAAATAGGACAGAAGATATACGATGAACAGTAACCCAGAAGAAGTTTATGAACAGTAACACAGAAAAAGTTTTGGTCACTTAGGCAGAAAGCAAACGAATGCAAAAGCAGACGAAGCAAAATACAGATGGAGCAAAAGAAAAAGGAAACAAAACATAGATGAAGCTGACGTCATCACAAACGAAGCTGATGTCATCACAAACGAAGCAATACAGAAGAAGATGACGTCATCACAAACGAGGCAATAGAGAAGAAGATGACGTCATCACAGACGAAGCTGATGTCATCACAGAAGAAGTTGCTTCACAGAGGATGCATCTTGACAGACGATGCTTCCTCACAGAAGAAGATGACTTATAGAAGATGCATCTTTACAGACGATGCATCCTTTCAGAAGAAGATGATTTACAGAAGATGCATTTTTACAGACGATGAGTCCTTACAGAAGAAGATGACATCATCCAGAAGGAGCTGACGTCATCACAGAAGAAGTTTGTTTACAGAAAAAGTTGACATCATCATAGAAGAAGATGACATCATCACAGAAGAAGAGGGTTTACAGAAGAAGATGATGTCATCACAGAAGAAGATGATGTCATCACAGACGATACCCCTAAACTTCTGAACATCATCAATTGTAAAGATCCTAACTTTCGACTCCGATGTCCAAAAATTTCATGATATATATCATTGGAAAGCTAGAAAAATAATCTACAATTTC
>JAOQMS010043111.1:0-12104 GCA_027563885.1 Erythroxylum longipes
TAAGTAAAATTTGTACTTAGGGTTTATATCTCAAATAAACACTTTGAATCTAATTTCATAACCCAATGAATCATTTCGGATGTTTCTCCAAACACTGACTTTCGGGTCTACTATTTCTAATCATTTAGACAATGAAAATGAAGTAATTTGGGAACAATTTCTTTTAAGAATTGTCCTTCTATTTCATAAGTTTCTAATGACTCCAAAATCCTTCAATTTGGTTTAGTAGTGTAAAAGTTATACTCCAAATAATTTCGGACTGCTTTTATTATAAGACAGTGCCCGATACTCAAATTCCACCCAGAATTTGAAATTCTTACAGAATTTTATTTCTTCAGATTATTTGTAGCCCGATATCTCTAGTTTACTCCAAATCAAAAATCATCCCAATTGGATAACTACATATCAAGATATCATCAAAATACCGAAGCATGTTTTGTGCTAGAAAGGTCGCCGTGGCGACCTAGAAATGTTCGCCGCGGTGACCCAGAAAAGTTCACCGCGGTTATGAAATCTTTCAAGTTTGCAGCAGCGAACCAAGGAAAGTTGGCCGTGGTGAACTTCATCCTTCAATTTGGCCACGACGAACAAAGGAAAGTTGGCCGTGCCGAACTTTGACAAAAGCATACGCAGAATGTTTCATTTTCCAGATTTTCAAACTTCCAACATTTATATCTAACTTATCTTATACCTAGATTATCTCTTCCATTTCATTTCCTCATTATCCTCTACCCAATTCAACTCAATAAATCACTCACAAACAAAGCATATTTTTCATCACCCACGATACATAAATAAACATTGCATAACCAAGTCATCAAATCTCAACTTACTCATCATTCTAGCATAATTTAACCATACTCATGACATTTAAAGCATAACTTACTTAGTGTAGCTCCAAACTCTTCAAAACCTCACTCAACCCTAACTCCCAAGCATCCCACGTTCTTCATCTTCTAAAGGAAGTAAAGGATGAGTTTTTTTGTGGCAATGAGAAAGAAGATAGCAATTATGCTATAAGCAAATGAAGGAAAGTGTAATCTTCAAAGTTGAGGTGGTGGAGATTGAAGAAACAAAAATAATGGTGTAAAGAAGAGAGTCACGAAGAGGGAGATGGGAAGAGCCAAAAAAAACCACAACAATTGGACTTTTAATGAGAAGCAACGTTTTTAAAGGGGTTTTAGAACTTAGTGGCGCTGAGGCATTGTTTGGCAAGTGACATATGTCACTTGCCACATGTCTGATGCCTATAAACTAAATCCAATTTCTATTCTAATTACCTCCCTATTTTCAATGTTACTTGTCAATAAATCTCAAAATCATTTATAAAAATTTCCATTGCCATTTGACAGTAAATTCTACAACTATTTATCATTTGTTTTGCCACTTGGCATTTTTCCTAGTCCAAAAATTACCCAAAATCTTCAAAAATTTTCCCAAAATTCTCCAATAATTCTAAATCACTAAACACTCTCTCTAAATCAAATTTCAACATATAAAAACCACAATTCTCAATATAATCACATTTACAAATCAATTATACCTGGAATATGTCAATGAATGCATGTACAGTCATTTTAATGTGCAAAAATCAATATTCACATGTGTGTATGCTAACATTATGCATGAGCATGAAATGCATTTTCTAATCTCTAAATTTTATTTCTTATTTACAGTATTCTCAACTTTAGCTCTTAATATGGGAACGGGATGTTACATAATCACCACAGGTATACATATATTTTGGCCAAAATATTGACCTTCCTTTGGTCCAGTCAATACTCGCATGAATTACACATACACAACCTTCTTAATATTATAAAATAAATTAATTTACGCAAAAGAGGTTACTTTGGCAACATGTTGTTTCAATCAATTTATTTCACAATATTAATAAAAGATTAATTATACCAATATTTGAACATACCTTAAACAATCAATTTGAATATTGATTATATTAACCTTATTTAACCGAATTCAATTTTCATATAAATATAATAAATTAAACGCATGTGTAATTAATTTATGCTAAAACCACATATACTGAAATATCATGTATGAACTAAATATAAAATTTGCAAAAATAACTAAATGTGTCAGTTGACCATATATTTCATTTGTTTGTAAAATAGGTTTTATGCTACTCCACAAAAACAGAAAATATAATTTATAATAAAAAAATTGGTGCCAAATCTTGAAGCACGTAACATGTAAATAGAGCTGTAAAATTGTTTATTTCTTCATCCAACTCCAAAAGCAAGTTGCATGTATAAATCTTTAAAAATTATTTCTGTTGTTGGCATCTTAAAGGTTAAAAGGAACATTTTGCCAATTTGCCTTTAAGGAGCGTATGAAATGCCACTCTTAAAGGATTTTATTAAAAAAGGAACGTTTATTGGATAAATATTAAACAACACAGCTTATCGTCATCTGTTTCGGTGGATCAAGAAAGGCTTTTGGAAAAACAACCAGAAAGTAACAATTTCAAACCAATAATCGACAACGCACGATATCATTTTTTTTTATCATAACACTGCAAAAGCATTTAACCGAACACATAATCAAAGAGTTAAAACCATATGTATATACCGGAATAACTAGATACGAAGAAACAAAAATAATCCGTCTATATGAAAGACAAATAATTAAAAAATTCTCAATAACTTAATACGAAAGATGCTTTGTTACCACTTGATAGAATCTAATTCTTTAGGGTAAAAACCATCACCAATCACAAAAAAATTATGTCAAATCATCAAAAATATTTAGATTTATTGCAAAAGCATACTTTAATCTATAAAAACAACGTGATTCTTGACTCTTACATTTATCTATCTTCCAAGTTAATATATACATTTATTTTCTCTCAATAACCTTTTCTTTTCTGGTTGATGGGATATCAAAAAAAGACAATTGTTTATATGACTTAAGACTATAACCCTAATTTCTTATACAATTAGTCTTATTTTTATTTTAACCCATCATAAAATAGAAATCAAACTATTAGATCACTACATATTAAAATTCATACTTTATTAGATGTCAAATAACCCAAAGCCTTTAACCTTAATAAATCACTTTAACCAATCTTAACTTTCTGATAGCTCATAATATACAATTAATATGTACCCAGATGGCTTTGAGTCAGGTAATAAGCTGGTTTGTCAAGAGACAAAGCCTCACTAATGACTTGTTTAGCCAAGAAAAAATATGTTGGAAGCCTTTTCTCCCACTAGCCTTTGCTTTTGAAACAGAGAACCCATCTTGACTTTGGCCATCTTGAAGCTCTTTCATCTTCTTTTTCAAGTGAGTGTTGCAGTAATTCTTTACGTCATCGTTTGCTCTTTGCAGAAGATACGAGGCTATGGTCGCCCATCTGCATTAAAAAAAAATACCTTAATTACTTTCAAGTATTTTGTAACCTTGCTTCTGTCCTAATGAACATTAAAGAAATGGAGATGGACAATGAAGCCCGACTTTAAATAGTGTCAAACGTTGTCGTCTTAATGATTTTTTTTCCATTTCGTAGGTCTTTCACCACGTATTATAAATACGGGCATGGTTCTACACATAAATTATTAAAATATGTCAGCTATGTTTTCTTTAATAGAGGGTTAATGGAAATAGTTTAGGTTATTTTGGTACGCTTGGAAAACCTAAGAATTTTTTTAACTAATTAAAACGATATGGTTTAATTTAAATTTTGATGGAAAATCTGGGTTTTCCTTAAGAAGGTAGAAATGATGCATAGTTTAGTAAAATAGGGGTGACTTCAAAAGAGTTTAGAGGTGTAGGAAGTAGTTGTTCTAACAGGGGTTCAGACGTGATAATGAGGAAGAGCTGCAGTTAGGGATGTTAAAAAAATAGTTGCGACAAATAGTATGAAGTTGGGAGTTGGGAGTGTGACCAATTATGAGGAAGATAATACCCCTATTGAATTTTCACTCTTCTGAGCTTGTTATCGCCTCATCCCCGACGGCAAGCATTCTGGTTATTTGAAGAGTGCTAAAAGATTGAGCCTCCAAGTTCCCAAGCAGGTAAAGTGTAGAACGATGTCGGGATAAGAAGAAGTATATGTATAGAAAGGAAGTTCAGCTCAACGAGATATGCCAGGCTAGAAAGGAGAAGAAAAGAGAGGGTTGAGGAAAAGGCTGAGGAGGATTACCTCTTGTTTTAGTAGATCTCCGATCTTTATAGAAAGTAAAGATCTCAATGGGGCAAACTGTATAGAAATTATACTTGTGTATATATAGGGAGTGTAGTATGAACCTAACCACAGATAGTAACCCTAAGCCTACCCATCATGGGCCTTAGGGTTAGACCTACACCATTAATCACATTAATGATATAAAGTGCTTAAGTCTAATAGGGATGACAATATTAATAGACTATAGGCATCTCAATAGGGATTATATCATTAGCCTATTTTTAATAAAACCAAAACGACAATTGATTGTAGCTCATAAAATATATTCTAACATTCTCTCACTTGGGCAAAATCAATTGTTTAATTTTATTTTTGAAAAACCTTTGAAAACGACTCTCAGGTTAATAAACTAAATTTTGTGCAATGTGGCCACATTTTTGAAAAATATATGATCTGAGATGCAACACTTCAATAGGACTAAGTCTAATCAAAGTTAAATGACATTGAACTATGCCAATCGTTACATCCTTTATTAATATAACATCAATAAGTAATTAAATATATTATCAACCTTGTCGATCAGTCATTAGTGTGTAGTGTAGCATGAAAATAGCACACAAAGGTGATCCAATAATTAATGTAAGGTGCTACTTTCAACGTCAGTCCTTACAATTTCTCTTAAAATAGGCTTAAAGCAGGGGAAATTGTATAGTTCATTATGAACTATAATGCCTTGAACTCCAATATGGTGTCAACTACCGGCACGATGATTAAAAAGGACACTGAGTTCTATAATAGTGTCTGTAGACTCAAATATGGTGTTGAATAGGAGACATTCTCATCTAATAAAACACCGAGTCCAAAAATTTGTAACATGTCTCTAACTCTAAGATGGTGCCAATCACAAGACATGATGATATAAAAGGCACCGAGTTTCGAAATAGCAATTGATATATACATACAAAATAGTAATAACGGAATAATTCAAATCAATTGCACTAAAATAACATGGTCCATGCGAAATGAACATTCAAGTATCTAACAATAAAGGTCGAACAGGACAAGGAAAAATCACATACATTTCAAAAACTTCCACTAATCAAGAGCATTAAAAGAGCTTAAAATCTTCATGTCTTCAACGTGCTTCTAGAACACTATAAGTCGAAGACCCTTGGTTAAGGGATCAGCTAGCATGGACTCTGTAACTATATGCTTGACGACTATGTTTTTATTCTTCACTAGGTCTCTGACAATCAGATATTTTAATTCCATAAGCTTAAAACCACTAGAAGTCCTGTTATTTTTAGTGTAAAACACTACTGCACTAATATCACAATAGATTCTGAGAGGTCTAGCAATGGAATCCACAATGCGAAGTCCGGTCACCAGGTTTCTCAACCAAACAGAATGAGTAGCAACTGCATAACAAGCAATAAATTCAGCCTGCATAGTAGAAGATGCAATCATTGTCTTCTTCTTACTCTTCTAAGATATCACACCTCCGGCCAATATAAAATGTAACCAGAAGTCGATTTCATATCATTAGGGCACCCAGCCAGATCTAAGTCACTATACCCTATTATCTCTAAGTTGTCAACTCTTCTATACACAAGCATATATTCCTTGGTTTTCTGCAAGTATCTCATCACTTTCTTAGCAGCTACCCAATGAGAATTACCAAGATTAGATTGGTACCTACCCAAAACGCCAACTATATAATCAATGTCAGGCCTAGTGCAAACCTGAGCATGCATCAAACTCCCCAACGCACTATGAAATGGTTTGTTCTTCATCTCTACTTTTTCAATTTCATTCTTAGGACACAGGTTTTTATTGAATTTGTCACCTTTAACGATTGGTACATCCCTAGGTTTACAGTTTTGCATGTCAAATCTCTCCAAGACTTTATTAATATAAGCCTTTTGAGACAAGCCAAGCAAGTTACGAGATCTAGCCCTGTGAATTTCAATTCCCAGCATGAAACTTGCCTCACCAAGATCCTTCATCTCAAAATGCTTTGTTAGCATCTGCTTAGTTTCATTCAGCAAGCCAAGATCACTGTTAGCATGTATAATGTCATCAACATATAAAATGACAAAAATGAACTTACTTCCACTGACTTTTAAGTTATACATTGATCAACTTTATTTTCTTCAAAAACCAAAGAGGTAACAACTTCATCAAATTTCAGTTACCACTGTCTAGAAGCCTATTTTAGTCCATAAATAGATTTCTTCGATTTGCACACTAAATGCTCGTTACCATTTGACTGAAAACCATCAGGTTGTTGCATGTATACTTCCTTAAGGAGATCACCATTCAAAAAAGTTGTCTTGACAACCATTTGATGTAACTCCATATCAAAATGTGCCACAAGAGCCTTAACAACTCTAAAAAAATCTTTACTAGACAATGGGAAAAAAGTTTCAGTGAAGTCTGTGCCCTCTGTTTGCGTGAAACCTTTCGCTACTATCCTAACCTTATATCTCTCAATATAACCCTTTAAGTCCTTCTTGGTTTGAAAAACTCATTTACAACCAATCGCCTTACAATTTTTAGGCAATTCAACAAGTTTTCACACTTTATTATTAGCCATAGACTGCATTTCTTCTTTTATGGCATCTACCCACATATTAGAATGAGCACAAGACATCGCCTCCTGATAAGATTTGGAGTCAACAGTATCCCCAATATCATACATGTCCTCACTTAGATAAACGAAGTAGTTGTTGGAAATAGGCGGTCTCCTCTGTCTAACTGACCTCCAAAGAGGCACTTGCATAATAGGTTCAATGGGTTGAAGAGTATCAACTAGTACAAGAGGATCAACAACATTATTAGGAGGATCAACTGGAGCAGGGGAATCAGCCACATTTTCAACTAAAGTAGCATCAACCAAGTTCTCGACAAGTACAGTAACTGTAGGCATGTTATCAATGGCAATAGGCAAAGAAACCATCTCACGCACATTAGCAGTGGAATCAATAGCAGGAATAACATCTTCGGCCTTGTCCAATTCTGAAAATTTTGCATTCATAGATTCCACAATTCTAGGACTACTTCTAGGACAATAGAATCTATATCCTTTTGTATGGTCTGGATATCCAATGAAATAGTAATGGGTAGTTTTAAGGTCAATCTTTTTCTCTAAGGAATTATAGATCCTAACTTCTACAGACAACATCATACACAAAAATGGTTTAAACAAGGTTTCCTACCTGTCCAAAGTTCAAAAGGTGTTTTTGGAACTAATTTAGTAGGAACTCGATTAAGGATGTAAAAGGCAGTTTTTAAAGCTTCTCCCCATAAAAAGTCTGGAAAATTAGTTCTGCTCATCATGATTCTCATTATATCTTTTAAAGTGCAATTTTGCCTTTCGGCTACATCATTCTGTTCAGGACTATCAGGCATGGTATATTATGGAACAACTCCACAAGCTTGCAAAATTTTAGCAAATGGTCCTATATGTTGCTGTCCAGCATCAAATCTACCATAATACTCACCACCACAGTCAGATCTCACCACCTTGATAACCTTTCCTAATTGCTTTTCAACTTCAGTTTTGAAAATTTTGAATTTCTCAAGGGCATCATATTTTTATTTGATTAAATAAAGATAGCCAAAACGGAAAAAGTCATCAATGCAGGTAATAAATTACTTGTTACCACAATAGTAGGAGATAGAGGTCCACTAATATCCGTGTGAATGATTTCTAAGAGACTTAGACTTCTATTTGCATCTTTCTTTTTGGTCTTAGTGAATTTTCCTCTGATGCAATCTACACATGTCCCGAAATCATTAAAGTCTAAGGAAGGTAAAATGTTCTCTCTTATTAATCGCTCTATTCTTTCCCTAGAGATGTGACCTAAGCATTTGTGCCACAATAACGAGTATTTCTCTTTTATCCTAGACCGCTTAGCAAGAGTAGTCTCAACATTGAAAGATGTAGAAAAATTATTAGAAGCCAAAGACAATTTATATAAACCATCCACTAAAAAACCAGATCCTATTATTGCGGAATTAAAAAACAATGTTGTTTTTCCACCACCAAAAGAAAAGGTAAAACCAAGTTTATCTAAGCAAGAAATTGAAATCAAATTCCTTCTAAAGGAAGGTACATAAAAGGTATTATGTAAAATAACTTCATGCCCTGAATCTAAGACTAAGGTAACATCTCCAACGTACTCCAATGCTACTTCAAGATCATTTCCTACCCTTAGTTTGCTTTCTTTCAGACTTGGCTTCTCATGTTTGTGAACCCCTATAAGGACACAATAATATAGGTAGTGGAACCACTATCAAACCACCAAGAATCTATAGGGACATCAGCTAAATTAGACTCAAAACAGAAAAAAAGCAAAATGGTTACCTCCAAATTTCTTCTTATTTTTAACCAAGTCTTGAATTTACAAAATTCTCCTCTACGGCGTCCCTTGACCTTACAGAAGACACACCAAGGATATTTCTTAAAGGTAGTTTGCCTAGGACCTCCATCATTGTGATAGTGAGCATTCCCAAATTTCTTGGAGTCTTGTTTTTTGTTATGAGCACTATAAGAGTATTTCTTATGTTTTATATGACTCTTGCCAGAATGGGGTTTAGCATGAATGGTCAGGAGGGCTAAATCACTCTTTTCTTTCCTAATTTTCTCTTCTTCGGCCACACATTTGGTAATAAGGTCATTAACACACCACTTCTCACCAATGGTATTATATGCTGTTTTGATTTGGGCAAATTCAATAGGGAGACAATTTAAGGCATGGTGAACAATGGATTTTTCATTCAGGTCAATGGATTGGGCTTTCAGTTTGGTTTGAAGGTGAAACATGCTCAGAATAAATTCCCTAACACCCCTGTTATGGTCATACCTCATATCTGTCAACTCTTTCATTAAATATCCAGACTCAGCATTATTGGATACTTAGTATCTATCTCCTATGGCAGTGAGAAATGTTCAGCAATGGTACTCTTAATTGTAACCAAGCTAAGTAGGTTAGATTTTTCCCACCTAGCCAAACTCCCTCTTTGTTCAAGTGTGCTTCCTTCATCAGGTGCGACAGGCATGTCTTCCCTTAGTGCCATATCTAGATCAGCTATTCCTAAGAAAAATTCTATGTCCTGCCTCCATTTCTTGTAATTTGAGCCAATTAAAATTTCTACAGTCACTTCACTATTATTCATAGCGAAGGAAACTATGTAAGACAAAATAGAATACATTAATAACAATAATAAGGGCATAAAAATAATAATGAGGCCCAATTAAGAATCACACATTCCCCTTTGGGCAGAATGTGCAACCAAAATTAGAACCTCAAAGATGAGCTATGAAAATGAGGGTACACTAATCTTGAAATTCCATCCCTTTTAGGCAGACAGATCCCCAAGACTATTGTAATCCTCAATAACTCTAGTTAAAATTAGGTCTCCAACTAAAGCACACAACTACCCCTTTGGGCAAGTAATTATATGCACCAATCAGAAACATTCCTGAAAAATTATAAAAAATCTCACAAATTACTATGATTGATCCCACTTTGGTGGTAATCACCCATAGTAATTCATGAAACTCTTCATACAAGAATCAAAATATATTTCCCAATACCATAATTCAGTTTAAAAGAAGATGTAATAATAAAGACACCTTAACTGATCATGGATCACATTAAATTGCATTCTAAAATAGGTTTTATACTTATACAGTTGAATAAACAAACAAATATCACACTCAATTTAATAAGTACATGTAAGATATGATTGAGAGAGAGTGACTACTGTAAACATATCCAAAATAGGGTAATAATAATTTCCAATGTATCAGGTTAAATTAAAAAACTGAAAAATGCATAAAATCTACTATGTAATGTAATATTTTTATAAAAAAAATATTAAATGAAGCGGAAAAATTATGAAAAATATATAGAAAAATCAGGCTCAAAAAATGGAGCATAACAGAAAAATCGGAGCATAAAAATCTATTTTGTGAAGCCCATACCTGCACGCGCCATGTGTGAGAGTAGGCGTGTGCAGGGGGCATCTTCTTCTTCCTCCAGCGGGTCAGGTATGCAGAAACTGGGTCCCGCAGGTTTTGAAAGCGGGTTGGCGATCAAAAGCGTGTTTTCGGTTTGGTTTTCATGCTCAATCTATTAGAAAACTTGTTTAAATCTAGTTTCTATGAAAAGCCCTCAATAAATTGCAAGAATCACGATGATTTCTGGATCAAAATCGAGTTAAAAAAGGGGTTGTGAAGTTCCTATCAGATTTTTTAAAAAACAGCCCCGAAAAATCAATTTTTTCTTCCATTTAAATGCATATCATCAACAAAAATCATGGAGAAAGCGTAAATAAACATGACAGGTAAGATTTCATGTGTATTTTGTAAGATTCAAATCGGGTTCAAGAACCATAACCGTGGTTTGTTTTGTAAAATTCTCAGTGCATAGTGCATGAAAAATTAAAAATCATATATCAATAGACTTATGAGATTAGGATCTACAAAAGCCCTAAGGTTTTAGGGATCAATTTTATGATTTTACATTAAACTGTAAATCAAATATATTATCATATAAAAAGTGAAAATTATGATCTTAATCATGAATCATCGATAATAATCAAATTCCTTATCACATAATTCCTATACTCTAATACCAAATGTAAAAAGTGAAAATTGTGAATCAATTATGTGATAGGGAATACATATACTGAAGTGTTAGAGACATTATTATTAAATTGTGAGAGCACCACGCAAGTATTTGGTGACGGCTAAGGCTTCCACTATGACTCCGATCTCTTTAAAAAGAACAGATCTCAATAAGGCGAACTGTGTAGAGATTATACTTGTGTATATATAGGGAGCGTAGTGAGAACCTAGCCACAGATAGTAGCTCTAGGCCTGCCCATTATGAGCCTTAGGGTTAAGCTTACACAATTAATCACATTAACCGTATAAATTGCTTAAGTTTAATAGAGATCATAATATTAGTAGACTATAGGCATTTCAATAGGAATCATATCATTAACCTATTTTTCATAAAACCAAAACCACAATTGACAGTAGGCTGTAAAAATTTATTCTAACGTAAAGATTCAATGGAGATTGGATTATTTGGATACGATCACGCAAAGATTTCGGGAATTTTGATCCCTTTCAGGCCGATATCGTTTATTGATGATCAGCGAGCACAGGCCCAAGAGAAATAGTCAATAATTTCGTGACAAATGACGCGTAAAGGCTGAGTTTTCCCACTTCGTGCTTATTCCGTGGGTTTTGACTTCCAAGAAAAGATCCTACTAAATCCAGTTTGATCATGGGTTACACGCTCTGTCTGGTATCAATTGCACATTACCGAACTAAAAAGCAATTTCAGAGCAACAGAGAGATTGATGGACCAAATTAAATCTAAAATTGGTTATATCCAAACTCTGCAAGAGATTTTTGTTTCTACAATAATGAGCATCGCCAGCACGTTTTATTTTGACAAGGGCTAAGCAGTGCGGTGCAGCGTCTAGCTTTTTATAATTTTATCGCTTACTGTGCTAACAGTTAAGCCGGTTCACCTTTGGTTTTTTTATTTTAGATTTTCAGTTTTTATAAATTTTAAAAACAGGATGAAACTAAAATTAAAAACAGAAATCAAAATTTTTCCATTTTAAAAAATTTGAAAACAAAAATAAAAATGAAACAAAACGATGACACTAACAACAGACATTTATTATTTTGGTCTTTTGATCAATTCGAAACTGCAAGAAAAAGGTAGTAGGATGTCAATTACCCGCAAGCAAGCCACGCGTGCTGCTCCTTCCTTTTAGTGACCACAGACCAGAAATAATATACTAGCAGAGTATTACTGCGTTGATCAATTCGAAACTGCAAGAAAAAGGTGGTAGGATGTCAATTACCCGCAAGCAAGCCACGCGTGCTGCTCCTTCCTTTTAGTGACCACAGACCAGAAATAATATA
>JAOQMS010043112.1:0-12392 GCA_027563885.1 Erythroxylum longipes
TACAACATGATCAAGTAATTTGACGTGAGCAATATATCATCCTTATGCAGTAATAGGAAGATAATTTTGCTCCCCCTGATCTACTACAAGCACATTTTAACTTTATTTTTCATGAAGCTGAAAGAGGTCATAACCTCATCAACTGTAAGGTTTGATGTAAACCACATATTGATCTGTATAACGTGCAAACTATGTCAGTTCCATCTGGATCCTGAAATCCTTCAGGTTGTACCATATAGACCACTTTATAAAGGTCTTTATTCAGGAAAGCGATTTTTACAACCATCTGATGTAACTCTTCACCATCAGGAGCTGCAATTGCTATAATCACGCAAAATGTATACTACAAGGGTACGACAGAAAAGTAATAGTAAAGTTAACATTTCTCCCTGAGTGAACCATCAGGCAATTGAGCTAGTCTATAAACCGATAAACTTTATCCTGAAATCCTTTAGGTCTTAAACTTTATACTGATAGTTTTGCCGTTCTGCTACTAAATCAACTAGCTCCTTAACCTTACTATGCTTCATGACTTGCATCTCATCAGTCATTGCAACTCGCCATAATTCTACTATGGGTACAGAAACAGCTTCTGTAAAAGTAACTAGATTCTTAATATATCTAATATCATAGTCTTGTTCACCTAATAGAATATGATATCATATGGGATACAGGTCATCTCATTCCTGTGGATTTTCATAACTGTATTAGATCTTGTACCCCCAGGAACCACTGTGTGCACAGGTATGGGTTCCTATTCCTGTACAGGCATGGTACAAAGACCTAAATCCACTGGATCTAACTGTATGAGTAGTGGATACATGATAACTGTAGTATCCATCCTGTTATCATCCAGAGGGTCAAAGGGCCCACCACCGTAGACATCGTATACTAGCAACTTAGTTATTAGTGATTACACTATTCTGTTCCGTCCTTTTCTATAGTAGAATCTGTAGCCTTTAGAGTGGTTAGGATGTCTTACTAAATAGTAATGACCGTCATGAGCATGCAATTTTTTTTATAAGGATTATACCACCTCGGTAAGGCGGCCCTACACACGAATGTGTGTAAGATTGAGTTTTCACACTTCTAGATTATTAAGTAGATCAGTCCTACTCTGCATTGACTTTTTCAAGTCCTTTAGGGTGCAATTATGCCTTTCGACAACTTACCATTTTGCTCAAGACTACCTAGTATAGTAAATCAAGTTACTATCCCAACCGATTCTCTATATCTGATGACAAACGAACCTTTTCAAGTCTTGAACTATCATGTTTGCCATGATATTCTCCTCCACGTTCAGACCTGACAATCTAAACGAATTTTCCGAATTGGTTCTCAACCTTCAATCGTTAAGTAAGACCTCATAGTTGTAATGGGAATAATCATGACAAATGTTAGAATACTTTTGAATTGCATAATGCAACTGTATAAGGCCTTTTGATATCCTTATGTATCATACACAACAAGTCAAAAGTATGAGTTGACCTCGATATCCTTATTATAGTCAACTCACCCCTGCAATAGTCAACACATGTTTCCAGATCATCACAATCTAGAATTGAGAGAATGCTTTCCTTAATCAATCTCTCAACCCTAGCTCTGGAAATGTGGCTTAAACTGTTATGTCACACCATGTATGACTTTTCATTCATCAGGTTCTTTCATTTCACGACTTGCTCAGCAAGATACAAAGAAGCATATATCTAATTCCGGGTAAGACATATTCTATACAAACCATATGACAAGAAAGTCGTATCTTTATGTTTTGTATTAAACACAACTGTATAACAGAAGTATTAAATACAAAACGTCAATCTTCTTCGTCTAAAATTGATCCAAATATCATATATAAAATGTGTCCTGTAAAAAACTAAATGAACCTTACTACAAGATTCAGTACATACATCCCCTATAGACATTACTTCCATTTCTTCATTATTGCCAACCATCAGTTCCTTCTTTCTCTTTATTTGGATTTATCCTGAATATGAACCCTTGCACCGTGGAGCACCTTGATTAGATGCTCCACTATATAGTCACCAAGTACTTAATGCGACTATTGCAAATCAGGTTTATAAATTGACAAGCCAAAAGGTCATCTGATAGTCGCAGTCTTTCCTTATAGGCCTTATACTGCTGGTTTCTTTATGTCCCTAAGACCTCTGCTGGCTTCTTTATATCCCTATGACCTTCACCAACACTGGATTGACCAACATCAGCAGGTGGAGAAGATTCAGTCTTTCTACCTTTAATCTTAGTGTGCTTTATCTTTGCCTTCCCTTTAGTTGCATCAAGGGCTGTAGGACTAACAAACCTGAGTTTCTCCCCCTCAGCAACACAATGGGAAATCAAAGCATTTAAGTCTCATTTCTCATCCTACCAATAATATGTCTTCACCAGATTACTTAACTCTGAAGGGAGTGTATTCAGAGTCTGGTGAATTATGAAGACATCAGGAAAAGAAATGTCTAACATCTTCGGTCTCCTGTGAAGATGAATCATTCTTGAGATGTGCTCCTTACTCCCCCTTTTCCCGTATACTTTATGGAGAATAATTCTTTATTCGAGGCACATGTCTCAACTTCTAGATGAGACTGCATACCTCTCGGAGACATTTCCAAGAAATTACTGTGCTATATCTGTGTCCTGAAGTTCGCTATACAGATGTAGGTACGGATCTCTTAATGGTCATCAGACATAATATGTCAGACCGATCCTGGGCTTTAAAGGGCTGCTTTATGAGCTTTCGAGCTCATGGATGAAGATGACCTATTTATCTTTATCGTCATATCAACCTCAATTATTTCCATAGCATTTAATACATCCTCTATCTACTTCTTGTATTGAAACCAGTTAGGGTTTCAATGGTGACACTGATTTTATTGACCGAAAAGGTGACTCCTTAGTAACCTTGATTAAATCAACACAAATGTAAGATAACAGCAATACTGAAAGCCATTAAACAATATCTTTCCTGAAACTCCGATCACACATATTATGAAACACTTTTGGGCTGAATACATCATATATGCAATTAGACTTCCAGCATAAAAAGCGATCAGAGTACAAACCGTCAACTCTCACGATACTACCACCTTTGGGTGAATAGATCATTTAAGTAATAGTTTTCCTCCATCTAATGTTTTTATGATCATCTCAAAACGTTATGTAAGGCCAACACCTTTGGATAGAATAGCCAAACATAAAGCCAGAAACATCCCCCAACATACAAATAGAACAATTCAAAATAGTGACTTGAAAGGCCACTTTGGTGACTACATTCTCATCAGTATCCCAAAAAGTCCACTAACACAAGGGATACAACTTTATGTTATCCTCATATTCTTTATGGGCATATGGTATGTGACAATGTAACTTCAATAAATGCAAAACCCGAATGTACAGTCTCATTGTCACACACCCATGCTGAAGACATTCTCTAAAAACTTCATTTGAGACTTTCATAAAAGAAAAATCTCAGTAGAGTGACGATCGTGCCTCACTTGATACGGAACCGACCTGTCGAGACACAAGGATCCCATGTATCTTCCTTATGGCAAGTTCGTTGCACCAAAAATCACTCAAAAATTGCTTCAGAATGTCTCAATTCCTATTTCAATTAACCATCATGCAATTCCGAACCCTGAATATGAGACCCAAGATACGACAATTTGAAGTATCTCCCTCAAGTGATGTTTGAAGCATGAAAATTTACTTAAAATCGAATCTGGAATACCTTAATTCCTTTTTATGGAGTGAAACTTTAATTTATTACTAATGTAATAAATTCAGAAAATGGAAAAATTCACTTTATAAATTTCCCGGACTAAAAAACTGACCCAAAACACCCCGGGGCACCCTTACAAAAAATCTGAAATTTTTGTGTGTTTTTTGGTACTGTAGCTGACGTCCGTCACGCCCGCGTCATCCGCATGTCTGCACGGATGGCGCGTGTTTCGAGAGACGCGTCTAGCGCGTGAAAAAGCTTCACACGTAGACACGTGCAACGCACGTGCCAGACAAGCGTCTCGCCTCAGTGGTACCACGTGTTGGCGCATGCGTTGCACGTTTCTCGCCAGAAAAATGAGATTTTCAGCGAGTTTCGGGACCGTTTACGGACTTCTCAGGCTCTTTTTCAACCTGTTTCTAAAGGCTAAACATATGTACATTACTTTCATGCAATAAAAGTAAGAAAAAACCAAGAAACGGAAGCAAAATCTCCGAAAACCTTATGGAGAGAAAAACCGAAAAATCTCCGTTTTTAACCGCCCGATCATGCCACTGCTCTAATACCACGTGTAATACGTGACGAGTCCTTAATCACGTACCCCAGATCAAATGTGAAGGGGCAAAAAATGAAGAAATACGGAAATACTTGATTTTTGGTTCTGAAACTTCAACCGAGCTTTCCAAAGCCAAATCGAGCCCGAATCCACCGCTACCTTCACGGGAATCGCTCTCCGAGACACGGGCTAGGCCTTTCTACAGCTTTCTCAAAACATAATCTCTCTTAACGGGTCAGAGATTCCTTATGCTCGTGATTGATATGAGCAACTGCAGGAGACCATAACCTATTTATATAGCTTCTATATCAGACTTCCTCATCACAAGGCCGATATGGACCAGGTCCACACTAAAAGGGATCCATTTTCTACCCGAATTTCAACCCATTGATTTAGATCATTTATTGGGCCACTTTATTATCTTTATCTAGATCAAATTACGTAACTTAACCGATAATTTATTTAAAAACCAAATTACAATTAATAACTGTCCACTGAATGGGAAATTGACAAAATTGCCCTTAGGGGCAAAAAATGTTGGACATTTTTTCCTTGCCGCACTTCTCTTAGCTGTTACGATGAGAGTATAGATTGGAGCAGTATCTTCTAAATCAGAAGGTAAGTCTTTACTGATAAGAGTTTCGGGTTTAGATATGACCGACTTAGTTTTCCTTATATCATCAGCTCATCTAGTAGCATTAGTATCAGCTAATCTGATAGACACAACATCTTCTTTCCAGACAAACATATGTTACTAAGCATCCCTGTACCCAGACGTGTTACTAGAATTATGTGGCATAGAATTATTATTCTCCATCTCTGGGTTGTTGTTTGTGCTTATAGGACTCCAAATCTCTTCTTTTAGTTCTTCGGCTCTGGCATTCTCAGCTGCACCATAGTGAGTAGCAAGCTCCTGAGCTTGTAACTCCATCTTGTCCAAAGGTAGTAGTTCATCATGATTCCCTGTTTAAAAAGTCTTCCTAGTAAGTTTCCATTGTTTCATAGCATTGGGTTTCCAGGATAAGTCACCAATATGCTTTTCTAGACCATCTCTCCACTAGCATCTAGACTCAACACAGTCAAATTGTCAAGTAATTATGCCTCATGTGATATCTCAAAACACACTTTAGGATATCCCACTCCTTCCATATTAGTTTTGGGAGTATTCACAATCACCGGTTTACCTAAGGAGCTCACTATATAACTCAATCCCTCTATTGTCCATAACTATATAGGTAAGTTGTGCAGGTGAACCTACATTGGAAAGGTCTCAATTCCGTCATGGTTCATTTCAAGACCTGGTTGCCACTGTTGCAAAAAGATTGGTTGATCACCAATATACTAGGGGCCTTATTCATGATGTCTTGTAAATTACAGATGCTTCCAAACTTAAACAAAAAAGTTCCATCTTCCTTGAGTAGAACCTGATCCAAGCCCTTATGACTCCATCTGGCTTTAGCCCACGCATTCAACACTGGGAATGCTAGTCTCTTGTTCCAAAAGAAACCGACAAGGGTTGAAGACCACTTGCTAACACCTACTTCAATTATTTCTCTTAGGAGGCAAATAACCCCATCTTTCAGAACATCGAGGAAGTGTTTCAGGGTTACTGTAGTAAGAGTGGGAAACAATTTTTTCCTCCAAGCGTCCTTAGGTGTCACTACATTTTTCGCTAATAGTTGGTGCCTGGAGACTAATGGTGTTTTGGCCTTATCATCCTTAGAAGTTTTAGACAAAACATTTTCTTGGGTAAGTGTTGGAAATTCATCTATAAACTGAGAAGATTCGCCACACTCCAACAGTGTCCCACAACCCTGGCGTAACCGGCAGGAAAAACACTCGATGGTGGGGGCTAGGAAAAAATGTGGGAACAAAATAAAGAGAGGCAGGAAGGAAACTAGTCCAGAAAGACTAGTGGTAGGGAGGGTAAAAGGTCTAATGAGAAGGGAGAGGAAACTTAAGCGCCAAACCATAATTCTCTTGCCTTAAGAAGTTTGAACTTTTATTACAACAATACCAGTCTCTACCATTAATTAAGCAGTCACTCTAGTATTAGTAGGAAAGTAGTTGCTAGGTTCTTTGTTTTGGATCTCTTGGTAGGCATTGGTTTCCTAACCCTAAATGTTGTTGATTAGTTTCGATCCCTTCATCTTGTATTGCAGTTCGTCCACCCTTAACATCTAGTATGGTTTGTTGTCCGGTTTTGTTTTCTAGACTAGCTTTTTTAGTACCTAGTGATCGAGGGTCATTAAGGTCTAAGCTCTCCATAATTCTCAAAATTATTTCATCTCACTTTTAGTCATTAATTATTCTTCTATATAAAGCTCTGATACCAAATTGATATAGGACACATCGAAGATATATCAACACTTGCAAAAACTAGAAAATAGGGCTGATGTTAGGCTACTGAAATATCAAATTTCAGCTCTTGATTTTAGTTTGAAATGTTGAAATTTCAGATTTGGTATAGCTGAATTTATATTGGATTTGATTGCTGGAAACTTAGGTTAAGATTTATTGTTTTAGTTGCTAGAATTTTAGTGAGATAAACAAGTAATAAAAAGGTAAGAATTACGAATTACTTCTAGGGTTTAAGAAGGACTCTTAGAAAAAAGCACACACCTTCTAATTGAAAACTTAAGTTATAGAAAAAATTTAGGATAGCTTGTTATTGAAGGGTTAAGTACATACCTATTTATAGAAGTTCATAAAATCCTTATGCTAGTAGGAAAGGTTCTTAGCTAAAATATCAAAATTGAATTTTATTTTAATAAGGATTCTTTATTCTTAAATAAGCTTAAGGCTATATTTAGTTGGGGGTTTATTAATGGAATGGAATAGAATGTAATATTATTTCATCGTTTAAAATGAGGGTTTATAATGGAATGGAATGGAATGAGATGAAAGAGGAGGGTTTCATATTACATCTCATTCCATCCTAAACAGTAAAAATGGAAAAACTTCCGATTTGAGAGTTTTAGGATGAAATATAAAATGATAAACAAATTTACACTATATTATATTATAAACCCTTCATCCAAACAACATTTCACTATATTACATTATGAACCTTTCCATCCCTCCCAAAAAACAATGTTCTAATATTACATCAATTTATATTCCATTCCATTATAAATCATTCCATTCTATTCTATTTCATTAAAAACTTTACGTTCTACGAAACATAGCCTAAGTCTTATTTGGACAATATAGCTAACTTATTATTATTCACTATCTAATTAAGAAAACTTAGCATAAATTGACTTTTGGCCAATTTTTGGTCCTTATTGCTCCTGTTGTCACTTTATTTTCTATTCTTCATTCCAATAAAATAAAGTTTGTTGTTGAATAATTTTTCTTCTTTTATTTCTTTTATCTAGAGAAACTCCCCAGATTTCCCTTATCAGCGTGACCTTTGTTGGGCTGTTGTTATTGTTGCATTTCTTTTATAGACTTCAAGCTCTCTTTCATCAAAGTATCAAAGTTAAAGAATTCATGAGGCAGATGCCAAGCAACACAGGATTGATGTTTTAGTTGGCTGAGTTGAGGGCATAACTTAGCTTAGAAGATGCTAGAACTACAAGCTATGACAATTTATCTATCCCTTTTTCACCACTTAATATTTTGCCATTTTGTTATTCTTGGTTAACAATTTGATACCAAGTCAACGAAATTGTGAATCTTCACACATGATATTAGATCTGACTTATGCATTAGGAAAACAAGTAGGCTTCATCATTAGGTTTGTCAGTTCATGTTTTCCTGTAACAGATAAAAGCACTTACTAATTCTTGAAGGCTCATCATTCTTGCATTAAATTTTGCAAATGTATCACTGTTTTACCTATTATATGATGCACTGCTGGAAGTCCTTATACATGGAAAATGCCTAAACTTTATTTATGGGATTTAGTTGTTCATGGAAATTGTTTTTCCCATTATTACATTGAAATTTGTTTTCTTACCCTTACATTGCTAGCTTTTAGGAAGAGTGAAATATCAGGTATGCTAGAATGATATCAACTGTGACTAAACTAAGAACTTTTTCTCTTGTTTGGTTTGATTGTTTCTATGTTTTTTGTTTTGTTAATGCTGGAGCTTAATCCACCACCATGCCTTAACAAAATACGAGAACTGGGGTATCCTCCAAGATATCTAGGTAAATGAATATGATTTACTTGCACATCTAGTAGTCCTCATTCTTTACACCTATATGAATTCTCATATCTTGTCTACCTTATTTAATATTTCAGTGAGCATAATTAATGTCAGGATCTTCTTAATGTTGTTCTTCTACCTTGTTGGTAGTTTCCAAGTTCCAGCAAGGATCAGTTGGCATTTTTAGGGTATCAAGTTGGATACATGCAACCTAACATCAGTCTTTTCTTTGATTGAATAACACCAGTTTTATGTGTGTAGGTAGTTTCCAAGTTCCAGCAAGGATCAGTTGGCATTTTTAGGGTATCAAGTTGGATACATGCAACCTAACATCAGTCTTTTCTTTGATTGAATAACACCAGTTTTATGTGTGTATACCGATGGGTACTATGAGTTTTAAGTAGTTGATGATATCCTATAGTTTTTTAGTAAGTGGACAGCTTTATGAAGCTACTATTATGCATTTATAATCGGAACATGTAAGTAACTAAATTTAAGGTTCCTATAAATTTTCCATAACTGCAATTTTCCTATTTCATGGCGACTATGGCCCATCTCATGAATATAATCATCTTTTTGTCCTAGAGAAGTCATCCTGTACATTCCAGATCTAGATGATGATGATCAGCCATCAGGGATCACTATATTTGTTGATGGAGATGTCCAGGAAGAACATGAAGATGGAAAATCATTGAAACACAATTTCCTGAACCACAGAGGAAAATGTCAATTGAATTTCCAGGAATCAATGCTTCAATCCCAGAAAACAAAGATGAAAAACTTATTGGATAAGCATCATCTCTAGCAGCTAACTCCATCTGCAGAATCCACTTTTTAAATTCAAATTACCCAACTGATGTAATGTCCCTTTTAAATTCAAACTTAAGATAAGTTGATAACTCTTTTGTATCTCCTTCTTATCTAGGATCAGTTGATCCTTTTTTCATGTATAAATTCCAACGTAAATCAATAAAAGTTCTAAGGTTTTGGTTTTTCCTTCTGCAACTTTACAACTTGATATGGTATCATAGCATTGATCGTCACCCTCCTACCCAAATAACTGATCAGCTTGGAATTCCTCACCTCTGTGCCACACTGCACTAGCCACCAAGGCTCCTACATCAACGTGATTTTTTCACACTTACCAAACAATTTCATGGCTCTGTTCAATCAACCCAATCCTAAACCACAATCATCTCTTACCAACATTAAAACTGCTGCTCAAATACCACTCAAACTCAACTCCGCCAATTATCTCTTATGGAAACTATAATTACAAAATCTCTTCATTGGGTATGACCTTCTTGACTACATAGATGGCCAAAAATCTTGTCCTCCCCTCACTATCACAGAAAATGGTAACACCGTCCCAAATGCTACTCACCAATTATGGATCAGACAAGATCAACTTATACTCAATGCTCTTGTTGGCTCCATCAGTTCCAACATAATCCCATTCATTGATCAAGAAAACACATCCCGTGAAGTCTGGAATATCCTTGCCAATACCTATGGCAAATCGTCCCGTGGTAGAATCAAACAAATCAAGTACCAACTCAAGAATCTAGAAAAAGGCTCCAAAACCATAACAGAGTATATGCAGCATATCAAATCTAAGGCCGATGAATTTGACTTCTTGGGGCCCCTATTAATCTTGAAGGTCTCACAGAAACAGTCCTTGAAGGACTGGATACTAATTACAAAGAAGTAACAATGACAATCCAAGCTCGAGACATTGGTATCACTTTTGAAGAATTACATTAAAAGCTTCTTAACATAGAGACTTCCTTGCTAGCGTCCTCCTCTCAACCTCTCCAATTTCTAGCTACTGTTAATGTGATGAAAAGGAAACCAAAGTGGACCCCATCGTCTCCATCCTGGAACAACAAACCAACCTGGCGCCCCTTCACTGCCCCGCCTTCGGGAGGCACTTCAACACCACCCAACGACCGCCCCTTTCGCCCATACCTTGGCTACTGTCAGCTGTGCAGAGTACAGGGTCACACGACCAAAAATTGCCCCTCTTTCAAACTCATATCTGTCCAGTAAACCAGACACACAAACCACTCACTCCCTAGAAACCTCGTGCTCACTTTGCAGGGAACACATCATCCTCCCCATCCTAGCTACTAGACAGTGGAGCATCGCACCACATTACCTCTGACCTCAACAATCTTTCCCTTCACACTCCTTACCATGGCATGGATGACATAATGATTGGGATGGAAGCACACTCTCCATCAGCCACACGGGTTCCCTCTCTCTCCAAACTCGTACACAAAATTTTCACTTACATAGTGTTTTATGTGTGCCTAGCATGAACAAAAATTTACTTTCTATTTCTCAGCTTTGTTCCTCCAATGATGTATCCGTTGAGTTCTTATCTTCTTCTTTCTTTGTAAAGGACCGGAGAACAGGGGCAATCCTAATAAAGGGACAAGCTAAAGATGGGTATACGAGTGGCCCTCCTCCTCTACCCTACTAGCCTTATCCACAATAAAATCCACCGCATCTGAATGGCATCATCGTCTAGGCCATCTGGCTCTTCCTATCCTTAAATTCATGTTATCTAGTAGCAACTTAACTGTGTCATCACCTCCTTCTTCTCGTAAAAGTCAACTGTAGCAACTTCCTATCCTTAAATTCTTGTGATAAAAGTCACAAACTTTCTTTCTCAAAGTCTGCAATTTCCTCTCAATCCCCACTTGAAGTAATCTTCTCGGATGTTTGACCTCACCCATTTATTCACATGATAGTTTTAAATACTATGTTATATTTATATATCACTTAACTAAGTACACATGGTTTTATACACTTAAACACAAATATGATGTCAAAGAAGTTTTCATTCGATTCAAATTCATCGTGGAAAAATTCTTCAACAAAACCATTAAAACACTCTACTCTGACAACGGAGGAGAGTACCTCTCCCTCTCTTCCTTCTTGTTCGTCAATGGCATCTCTCACCTCACCACACCACCACATACACCTGAACACAATGGCCTCTTTGAAAGAAAACACCTTTACATTGTTGAAACTGGTCTCACACTCCTCTCACACGCTTCTCTTCCTCTACAATTTTGGTCTTATTCCTTTGCCACAACAATATCCTTAATCAATTGTATGCCCACGCCCACGCTTAATCTGTCTTCTCCATTTAAAACCATCTTTAACACCCTACCCAATTACTCCAAACTTAAAATCTTCGGATGTCTCTGCTACCTTTGGGTTAGACCTTATAACAACCATTAACTACAATCCAATTCCAAACCATGTATCTTCCTTGGATACTCCCTCACACAAAGTGCCTACCTCTACTTTGATCCATCAACATTAAAAATCTATGTGTCATGCTAAATTTGTTGAATCTATTTTTACAACTCCTTAGCAGCCCCTTCTGCTAACTAGAGATGTCAATATTAACCCGACCTAATTCATGATCAACGAGTTTAGCCCGGTCAAACCGACCCAAGGGCTGCGTGAGTATGGCCCGTGGACTGGCGGGCCGGGCCATGAGCCAAGGTAAACAGGTTGTGGGCCAACCCGTGGCCTGTGGAACATTGGACGGGTTGGTCCAACAGGCCCAGCCCACGGCCCGTGGCTCGCCCACCCCTAAATATATTTTAATAAATATTTTAATTATTTATTAAAATAATTAATAAATAATTTAAGTAAATTAAAGATTTGTAATCAATATAATTCATAATTTTAACGATAACTTTTAACTTATTAACTTATTAACTTTTCATATAAATTTCTAATTAATTGAATTAAGTGCCCTAATTAATCATACCATTACATACATCTCAATAACTTTATTATATCATAATTAATTAATTATGTGTTGTTATAATTTAAGGTTGTCACATAACACATATATTAAAAAGAAAGAAAGGTGAAAATTTTATTAATTTTATGAAACATGAATTTGGTTTTATCAATTCTCTCT
>JAOQMS010043113.1:0-12389 GCA_027563885.1 Erythroxylum longipes
TTAAAATCCCACAGTCATAAATAAAGATTTTCACTGCCATTCGACTCTTCATTCTACTGCTATTTATCAATTTTCTTACCACTTGGCATTTTTCCTAGTCTAGAAATGACCCCGAAAAATTTCTAAAATTCACTAAAAATCAGAAAACCCCAAAATGACCCTCTCCAACACAAATGTTGATATACACAAATCATATTTATTCACAATCACATTTCTTCACACTTATACCGCGAAATGTCATGAATGCATGTACAGTCATTTTCATGTGCAAAATTCACTATTCACATGTATGCAGATGCTAGATTATGCATGATCACGTAAAGGCATTTCTAAATGCCCATGGACCAGTCAAAATTGCTATTCTACCCTTCCCATCGGTGATGGGATGTTACAGCCTGTGTAAGTCTATGTGCTAGTATAAAATCGCAAATTCAAGCATTTTGGAGATGTACAGTCACTCACTTTCCTGTGTAAGTCGACTGTGTATAATTTAGAAATTTTAGTTTTTACTATAAAAAGACGTGAGCAGAAGCATAAGAAAGAGAGCTGAGTTTTTAAGTAATTTTAAGTCAAAAGCAACATAAAGAGGCAACAGTTATGATCAATGGGTGAGGAAACACAGAGATAACATTAAGAGATTCGATAGAAAGCTTCATCCAATCCAAACTTGTAAGAAGATTCATTAGAAGAAAAATGGTGATTTAGAATTATGATTTCTTTCTTCATTTGATTTTGTTTTCTATGGATAGGAACTAAACTTGTTTAGTGTCTAGGTGTGTTGAACCTATAGGAACTAAACTTGTTTAGTGTCCAGGTGTGTTGAACCTTAAGTCGTGATAAAAATATGATTTGGTCTTTTATTCAATGCAATTGTATTGATTGATTTATTGTGATTCAATTATGCATTTTATTCTTGTTCTAATATATCTGAAATATTAGTGCATAACTTGATTTCGTATGATTAAGATTGGGAAATCCTTTTGTATGATTAGATCTACTACAAATCCTCTAGATTAGGGTCAAACTTAATAACGGAATTCACAAATCGATAATGCAATTATGGGGGTTTTAACTAGGAAGATTTATATTAATCAATTGATAGATTACTTGTCAATAGTATCGAGAAAGATATTAACATAAAATAGGAATTTTTACTCTCTAATAATCAATAATATAATTGCATAATAAAGGGTTCTTATTTAAGGGGTTTTTAGGGGATTTATTACTTAAAAACTAATATTTGAAATTGATTCTTCTTAGTATTTTTGCTATTCTACGTTTAGAATATTTTGAATCTTAGTTTATTTATTTCGTTTAATTTTAATTAATTCCATGATTAGATTCATAGGTTAAATAATAGAAAAAGGGTAACTACTATTACTTACACTCTTTGTGGGATCCACTCATACTTCCATGCACTAGCTACAGCTACATCATACACTTACGGTATTTTTAATATTGATAAAACCCTATCAGACAAGTTTTTGACACAGTTGCTAAAGACTAGGAATATTAGGAAAGCCTATATTTAGGAATATCAAGAAAGCTTAGTTTTTTTCAAAAATTAACAAATTTCATTATATAAATTTATATACAGTCTAGAGTACAAAAAGTCTAAAAAAATCTAAAAGATCTAGACAAGGAATTTTGATTCCTGATAACCATCTACAACTTGAAATTGAAGGGACATTTGTGAGACTACATAGACCATTATTACTCCAATCCCCATCTCCTCTTCATGTTGCTCGTTAGATTTGTAGTTATTCCCTTGCTAACATGGCTAATCTGTAGTGGAGGAAAATGCCCTGAAAGATCAGCTCAATGCTTCTACTTTCTAGTTTGAAAACTCTACAATTATGCTCTTTCCATATGTAGTACACCAAGGCTGCCCAACTTAACTTAATTGCTTTGAGATCAGCTGCATTATGCACTATAATTTTCCCTATCTAAGTAATAGTTTTAGTCTAAGATCCGTTGGTCTGTTCAAGTTGAGAATGAGCTGCATCCGACCCTAGACTAGTCTGGTAAACTTGCATCTTATCATCAAGTGTTCTAGATTCTCTAGTTCAGTATTACATAGCTCATAACTCAAAGTGTTAATGAAGAACTTAATCTCATCTCTCGTAACCAACCCTCCATTGATTCCCATCTACAAGATGAATGAGTGAGCTAGATTGAAGTCACTATCTCGTATTAAGGCTACTCACTCCTGCTTTGTGCTCTGGGTAGTTTGTAAAAGTGTTTTGCAGGCTTTAGTACTGAACTTCCTTGATTTGTCTGCTAGCCATTGAATTTCATTTTGCTTTACTTCCTGGCATCTAGGCAACTCTTCCATTATGAGACTGGCACGTCAATTATTATGGAAGGGCCTTATCCACTGATTATTACTAGTTAACTTACTTTAGTTTTTGGATTCACCACCTATTTCAAGGGCTGTACCTCCTCCACCTTATATAGGGAACCTTTACAATGCCAATTATCATACCAAAAAGCCATGCTTTCTTCACTCCCAATCCTATGGAACACCTGATTATGCATCCATTGTCTTGTCTCTAGAATTTCCTTTAGATTACCTGACATATCTTGCCTTGAATTTAAGATCCAAATACTTTTATGCTTTATGAATACATTGTGTATCCATTTCACCCATAAATCCTCCTTTTTGTACCACAACCACCACAAATTCGACTCTTTCTTACCTATGTATTATCCTTGTAGAATGGATGCCCAGACCCCCTCGTTGCTTAGGTTTGCAAATTTTACCCCAACCAATCTTTGCTTTGTTTCTGCCTTAGTTTGAGCTGTTCCATAAGAATTCTCTAAGCCTCCTGTCTATTTCCTTCATAATACTTTTTTGGGATGGATAAATGATTGATCCAAAAGGTGTTAAGATTGCTCAATATTGTCTAAATTAACTATAGCCTGCCTCCATAGCTAAGTAATTGATTACTCCATTGATTGATTCTTCCATGAATTAAGTCGAACAAAGTTTTGCAATCCATAACACCAATTCTTCTTTGAGAAATTGGTACCCCTAAGTATTTAAAGGGTAGTCTCCTTTGTGGTAATCCCATCTCAATAGCTTAGAAGCTAACTCTCTACGTAAGTTGCAAGATAAATAGAAACAACTTTTCTGAGGGCTCTATCTTAGGCATTAGATCTCTTGGAACTCCTTCATTGCTTGCAAGAGTAGATCTATTGAATTTTTCTCAACCCTGTAAAATAAGAGAAGGTCATCTATAAAAGCTAGATGTGTGATCTTCATACCTTTACATCTACCATAGAATTGGAATTCTGGGTGCCTTCGAATGTTATTTGCAAGGAGAGTTGACAACAACTCCATGCAAAGTACAAATAGGAAAGGGGATAATAGATCCCCTTGCCTCAAGCCCCTTATAGTTTTGATTAATTTTGTAGGTTCCCTATCCACCAGGATTACCATAGAAGCGGTGGTGACACATTCCTCTACCCATTTGTTAACAAGGGAGGGTAACCTATTGCTTCTGTAATATACCACTCTGATAGAGCATATGCCCAAATGCATCGACAATTATTTAAGAACATACTCAACGAGGATGGCACATTAAGACGATCACATTACCACATTATTGGAGGCATCACATATTAAAAGCTTTTCAAACATTCATTTTGAATCATTTCGTACACAATAATATTAAATCACAAATGTCATTACACTTTAGAGTTCACCTATACATTTGACAATAGGTGAGAAATGTTATTCTTGATGCATAATGACTAGAGACATTTACAGGTACAATTGATCCCAACCACTAACTCATGTTCAATTGCAGTAGCTATACTCCAATTAGTTTAACTAGATCTCCTATGAACCTGAAAATCAAAATTGCAATTTTGATAAGTCTGCGAACTCAGTGAGTGAACCATCATTGATGTATTCACTCAAGTCAGATACAAAGAGACAAGTCATATCCCAATTCAACAAGCATTACATATCATCCAGTGTTGAATATCACATTAGATTTCATCATTCCTTATCAAGTACATCAAGATTATCATACTCTCATAAGTATATCAGGTAAGCTAATATTTCATATCACAAAACATCCTTATTTACTTTTCAATTGTATTTCAAACAATTCAATAATTCATTTCAATTCAATCATATGATACATATAAGGACGTATATGCAAATGCACATGTGACTATTTTATTTTTAGCATTGTTGTGATTGAGCGCCTATTTACTGTCCTGTATCCGTTATGGATATCGAGCTCATTTCATTTACTGTCTCGTATCTATTGTGAATACTAGGCTAATTAATAACTGAGACTGTGGCTCATTGTGCACAATCCTGAGCTTAAACTCTTTTTCATGTTGGTCACTCTGGTCACAACTCCTTTATCTGATTATACATTTCAATGTAGTGCATCATTCCATATGCCATGTTTCATTACCTTTTATTCGTGTGTGCTTCTATCACATGTATCAAATTCATAGGATCTAAGTCTGGCAATTCAAATTCAATTGCTCTTGCATTTCTTATTCATTATGACATTTCACATTCAATTATTCTCACATGTCATACTCAGCATACAGATCAGACCGAAACACATATAATTGAGTTTACATATTTAGGTTAACTTACAGTACGCTCCAGATAAATTATTGCCTTGATGATCCGGCAATGTCTGGATGTTGATGATCAACTTGTGTATCTATCTTCATGCAATACACAAATGTTTCACACGTCATTAAGTTGTTAATCATATGATTATTCAATCATTCACATGTATATATATCATGGTTCAATGCATGCTCAATTGACCTTTTGGGTATGTATTAATATACAAAGATCTTGACTGTTCTTATACGCTTTCAGATCATTCAAACTTTATAGCTTGTATACTACCATTTTGTAATTAGGTTTATACCTTAAGTAAGTTTGATTTATTCATCAATCATATATGTTCATATAATTATCCAATTCTCACTCACAATTACTTCATGTTCTCCAATGTTCATTCATTTATATCTAATATACATTACTCATATACTTTAAATCGTATTTGCATTCATAAGAACATTTTAATTCCTTTAACAACTCATAATTTCTAGCTTTCAATACATTGATATCAAAACAATCCATTCCTTAAGTTATGACATCAATTAACAACCTAAACTTGTCAAATCCTTAATCAATGAATTAAGCAACAATTTAGGTTCATTTCAAGCCTCAATCAAGTCCAATACACCAATGTAAAGTCACTTATCCTTATGTGATTTAACAATTACACGAAATAGAAGTTTTGCATTCCAAAGCATTGCCCACGATCATGGAGGACCTTCCCATGATTGTGGGATGAGTGCCCCAAACATGCAGTCCTCCACAATCATGGGATGAGTGTCCCGAACGTGCAGTCCTCCACAATAGTGGGATGAGTGCCCCGTGCGCTATCCATTTTCCGTCAATTCTCCACGAATTTCACTTACTTGAAAGCACAATGAACACTTACATTTTTTTTCCAGATTACATGTCCTTAAAAGCTACCTCAATTCATATCAATATAACTTCCATTTTGGCTACGTTAAAGCTCTCTAAATTCTATTCATTTATGTCACTAACAATCATTCTTACACATACAATTACATCCCCAATATTCCAAATTTAAAACACCTGTATACTAGATTCAAAACACCTTCATAACAGTCCATTAATTATACCTCAATTCCTCATCAATTTCAACTCAAATTCCAGCTCAAAATCATTCATTTAATAGATCATAAAGTATTGTTTTTCTTACATGCAAAAATATAACAGAAACTACCATTTATGCATCATTTTCTAGCACTGATGTAAACTAATATCATAATAAATCCATCCCCAATTCAGTCATCATCAAGTACTATTAACATATATCATAAGAGATCAGTATTTCACTTACTCGATTAGCTCAATTGCCTCCTCAATTATTAAGCTAACCTAGTCTTCCATGCATGCAAGATCATGTCAAATAGAAGGTGATAATGGACAGAACTTAGGCAAAAGCTGAAAGATTTGAGGAAGAAGTGAGTTCTTGGTGGTGAGAGGGATAAATCACAACAAAAACAATGAAGGAGATGTTTATGCATTAGTTTACATTATTAAATGCAAGGTGTTTATGTAATACAATGACAATTGTCATGTTTGCATGCAAGCCACTTGTCCTCACCTTATCCTGCCAAATGTCACCAAGATCCTAGGCCATTTGTCACTCAATCTCTAAGCCATTTGTCATTCAATATTTAAGCCATTTTTCACTCAATTCTACTGCCATGTGTCACTTATTTTATAGGTCTAATCATCCTAATTTTTGACATGTCAACTTGTCTTACCACTTGTCATTTTTCCTAAACTAGATGTACATATTAATTCATCAATCTCTCAATTGTAACAATTAATTCCAAGTTAATAATTATAATCCATCAATTCTAGTCATTGGTAAACCAAAGTACAAGAAATTGGAAATGCACATTCATGTCACATTCATTTTAGTTTCATACCCCGGAATATGTCAATTGAGTGCAATTTGTCTAGCTCACAATTCATGTATGTATGCTAATATTATGCATTTGAATACAATCATAAAGTCATGTCATAAATGTACCAAATTCATTCTATATAATGCCACTAACGTGAATCAGTAGTCTAACACTTTAAATCCTTCAACAATTTGAGAGACGGGATATTACAGCTTCCAATATAATAAAGAGAAAGCTTCAATTGATTAAGTGATAGGCCTTTACATGGTCCATCTTTATGGTGTGATTCCACATTCTCCTCTTAGAATTATATCCTTATAACAGTTCTTGACAAAGTAGGATATTTGTTCCCACCGATCTCCCCTTGATGAATGTATTTTGTTATGGGTTGATTAACTTTCCTAGGCTCACTCTTAGTCTATTTGCCAAGATCTTTGTGATGGTTTTACATAGAAAGTTACAACAGGCTATTAGCTTGAATTGTTCCAATTCATGTGCATTACTCTGTTTGGGATAACGCAGATAAACGTTTTATTCCATTCCTTAAGGATTGTTCCTTCCTTATAGAAATCATCCAACACTACTACCACTTCTTCTCCTACAATATCCCAAATTTTCAGCCATTGAAAAATAACATTCTTTATTTCTTCCCTAGTTATTTCTCTAACCAACGCCACGTTGTCTTCTTCATTAATCTTTTTAAGCCCTGCTAGAACCTCAGTGAGTATATCTCTTTTGGCATTAGAAACCCATACTGTTGAGTAAAGTATTATAAGGCAACCCTCTTCTTACCTTCTATGTCCTCATAGATCTGCTCTGTTTCATCTTCCAACATTCAAATAGAATTCTTATTCTGCCGAGCTGAAATTGAACTTATGAAATACTTAATATATCTCTTACCCTCCTTCATCCAGAGCATCTGAGATTTCTGCCTTAATAGAGTAATTGTTCTATTCAGTAGTTGATTATACTTTTTTAGCAGTGCAGATTCCTATTTCCTTAGTTGCAAATCTTCTGGTCTGTCTAATATTCTCTTCTGACATTGCTTTAGCTCCTCCAAAGCATCAGTTTTAACTTTTAAATATGGTTGTACCATTTTCTTTCTAAATAATTTTAGTGTGTTTTGTAAGGCTTTCAACTTTATGGTGATCTGATACCCCTTTGAACCTAGAATTGACTCTTGCATTTCCTCTATAGGTATGTTTCTGAATTCAAGATTGTCCATCGAGTGATTGAATATCCTAAATGGGACCTTCCTCTTCCTATCGTTTGTTAAAAATTCCACTACTATTAGACTGTGATATGATACAATTGGATCATCAAACAAAGCACTGCTTGATGGGTTGGTCTCTATCCACTTGTCATTAACCATACATCTATCTAATTTTCTTAGCAGAAACCAATCCCTCGACTGTTTATTATTCCAGGTATAAGAATTTCCATACCATTTCAGGTCAGCCAATTCCGTTCTCTCCACTATCTCCTGAAGTTCTCTACAGTCTACTTGGTTCCAATTCCTCCCACCCCTTGATTCTTCAGACTTGAGAATATATTTATAGTCTCCTATAACCATCCATAGCCAGCTCATGATATGGCTAGTTTTCTCTTGTTCATTCCAAGCATGTAACCTCTGGAACTTGTGATTAGCTTCTTACAATATCGTAATTGCAATCGTAGTCCAAGTAGCTTTAATTAAGACATTAAAATGGATCAACTGATTAGTATTCTCATCCAATTCTAAAGGTTTTCTAATCTTTCTAACAATATAGCTTATACCTTCCGTTGACCTATACTCCAAGGGAACCATGTGAATATTCACTCATAAAGGTATTGAAATAAGACTGCTTCTATCCAATGTAACTCTAGGCTGCCACTTGTTAATTAGAATTGGATGCCTCATTATACACCATGGCCCTACTTCTAACACTTTTTATGTATTCTCTTCGGTGTTAAATTGGAAGACAAAGAGTTCATCTTCATTTACCATCATATTCACCAATCCCTTAGTCCTTCATATAACATTTTCCCACTTGCTAACAACTGGAAAAGTTAACCTTTTCTCTAGAAAAAAGCCCACAAGAGAAGTTCTCGACTTCTTAGCACCTTGCTAAAACACCTCCAATGAAGCTTGGGTTAGTTTTTCGCCATTTGTCTCCACAAATCTAAGTTGAACTAGGTTTCTAGAATCACTTACAATGGAGCTCCATTTGGTCTTCTCCATTTCTAGAATTACCTTTCTGAGGTTTCCTTAGAGGTGGAAAGTCTATTAAGATTAAAAGTGGAGAGTCCACAATAACTTGGGCTATAAGAGATTCCATTTCCATAAGATCAGTAAGGTAAAGGGAGTACAATCTATCAGATGGGTGAATAGTATGTAAAGGTGAGGGGTTGTCGAAAAATAAGGGGAAGGGGGAAAGGGGTAAGAACAGAAAGAAGATTGACAGATAGGAAAGGTGAAGTCGAGACAAAAGCATAGGGGGGACGGAAAAAGGGAAAGGTGCCTGGCGGAGGAGAAGGGTGATGGCGAGAGGGAGCTGTCAAAGAAGAAGTGAGCTATTGAAGAAACAGGTAATGTTTGGGGAATTGAGGGTCGAAGTTGTTGGTCAAAGTGGAGGGTTACTGTCAGGTTGTTGGAGAAGAAGGGTTATTATTGGGCTATTGGAGAAAAGTGAAAGTTGTCTTTTTTTGGTCAAAGAAGAAGGGTTGATGTCGGGTTGTTGGTGAACTTTTTTTGTCGACAAAGAAAGGTTGATGTCAGGTTGTTGGAGAAAAGTGGTCGATTGTCAGAGAGTGTGAGGTGAAGGTTGTCAACATAAACAAGATAAGTGGATGTCAGGTTAGGTGAAGGAATATGGGTTAAGGGAATAGATAGTAAGTTTCTGTATGATAAGTTTTAATATTTTTAAACCTTGATATTTCTACAAGCGCACGGGTCTTTTGTATAGTACCTAAGGTGTCGATTCCATGAGGAGGAGTAATTTAATCTTAAAATCTAGGGCTTAACTCAATTTCACAATAATTCAAATAACAAACTAAGGCAGAAAATTAATTAATCAAGCAATCAATCTCAAGAATTAAATTCAGAAATATGAACAAGATAGCAGTTGCACAACCAAATCAAGAATCAACCTAGGAACTACCAATTGAGAGAAAGGGGGTTTTAATCTGAACTTTATGAAAACCTTATTGATTATTATATTATTGAATTAACGGGTCTAGACGATCCTAGGGTGGATTACTCTCTCTCAAGTTATAATTTTTATAATTTATAAACCCCAATTTAGATTATGGAATTGCAACCTCTCAATTGACTATTTACCCAAAACCTAAATTAGATTTGAATTTGTCCAATAAGCAACCAAAAAAATATGCACAATCTCTCGTTACACAATTTTACCGGTTTGATTCAATTCTTAATCTATTAAACTACCTAACTTTCGTTAGTGCAATTTAATGGTATTCACTTAGTTCACCCTCTCAGTTTATTACCAAATTATTAAGAAAAGAAATTAAATCACAAAAAACTCAATAAACACAGAATCAATCAACTTTCATTAAGATCAAATACCAAATCTCGAAGGTGAGTTTAGACAAATATCAACATTTGACAAAACCTATTCTCAACGACTATCCTAATTCTATATATCAATAAAATTGAAATAAAATTAGAAAATATGAGTGGAACAGATTGATGGAGGCAGCAATAACGAGAAACCTCCTATTCTAGGAAGTACTTCGCGTAGGCTTATTCTCCTTGTTTCTCTTCCTTCGATTGCTTTCTCAATCTCTCGATAAATCTCTTTAGGGTTTTCAGAATTTGGATGATACAAAAGCTCCTCTCTTCTATTCTTCATGTTCTTTAAATACCTTGGCAACCTTAGGGTTTGTTTAGGCTCGAAACGGTTTGAAAAGTTTCTTGAAAGTTTACGTTTTGACCTATTTTTGCATCTGCTCGGTAGGGCCACGATTGTGGCTAACATTTACCCCTTTTTGTCACGAGCATGGCTCAAGTGCCACGATCGTTGTCGCCCATGATTGTGGGTCGTGGTTTCAGCCTGAAAGTCTCCGAAACTTCTCCATTCTTCGTTGTTGGCCCTAAAACACTAACAAATACATCAAGGTACCTTAAAAACATAACATTTAAGCTCAAAGACTTATACTAACCCATAAAAATACTTAAACACATAAACTAACATAATTGTAACCTAAACACATACTAGACACTCAAATTAACACTTAATACATAATAAATTAAACCCTAAAACATGATGCAAATCACAACTATTAACATCCCCACACTTAAACATTTGCTTGTCCTCAAGCAAACAAAACAACAAACACATAACAATTATATAATGCACAATGCAGTAATGAGGCAATGGCTTCAACTTCATGAAATAAATTTAATCTTAAACACAGTCATACAAGTTATATCTAATCATTAACATGCAAAATTTGTGTCTAGGGGCTTTGAACCAAATATAGAAATTAATTTAGATCTAAGTGTTAATTTATTTACCCTTTTTAACATACACATTAATAATTCTTTGGTCTTTCAGACTCTGTAACTGTTCCTGAGTATGTTTTCATGAAAAGTCAAGCTTATTACAAGTTCGGTAGGTTTTATTAAGAACTCACATTATTTATTTATTTATTTAATTAAGGACTTAGTCTTTTACTCGGAGGCAAACATTGGTGATGAATGTTGATCCGGTTACTTGACTAAGTCATTTTTATTAAATAGCTTAGTTGAAATGTCATTATAGCTTTTTGACACGAAGGCACACATTTGTGGTGCATGTCTATCTAATTACTCAACTATATCGCATTTTAAACTAGTTGTTAGCTCTATTCATGACCCGAAGGCCAACGAAATAGTTATTTATTAACAAAACATTTATTATTATTATTTTGTTGCCTACCTTGTTTGTTTTAGCTACTCGTTTTCATGAAAAATACTAGTAAAGCTACTTAAGTTGAAAGGCCTCAAGTTATGAATGAATGTGGCAATTTAGAGGTTTCTAAACTTACACTAAATCCTAATTAAGCTGTATATTTATCCAAAGACCCCTAATTCACTAATTTGCAAGCTAATGATTATTCATAAACTAATAGACTATGTTTAAAATTAAATCAATTTCAATCCATCTAAGCCATTAACACATTCAAACAATTTACAAAATGCAATCTAATAACTATCATACCATATGCAAAATCACATAGAAGGCAAAAAAAATAACCCTCCCCACACTTGAACAACACATTGTCCTCAATGTGAGAAGGGAACAACAAGCACATAAAAGATAAGAAGAAATATAAAATTAAGGTAAACAAAAAATAGATAAAAAAGAAAATAGAACTGAAGCCTATTTTGAAAAAGAAAACTGGGTTAGACAAAATCTCATAGAGAAGGAGGTGGTGATGGTGTCAGAGGTGGCAATTGAATGCCCTGAGCCTCGAAATATCCATAGATTTGACAGATATCCCGGGTCTGGCGTCGCTATGTCCGAGCTATCTCCTTTATCATTATGGTGTTCTTCGCAAGTGTCTAGTTGGTTTCGAAGATTGCATCCAGAACTTCCTTCTAGCCTTGTTCTTCCTCTTCCTCGGACTCTTCACTGGTGGAGTCCTCGTCTGCTTGCTGCGGTGGGGCTGAACTTGAACTCGTCTAACTGGCCCTAATTCTAACATGTGTCTTCTGTTGGATCGGGAAAAGAAAGCATGCCATATTTGGAGAACCGGTAGATTGCAAAATTTTTTAGAAATCTTATTTACAGCTGAAGCAATATATCCAAATCATCATGCCAATCCATACATGATATGGTATAAGGATAATAATAAACATAAACAAGATAGTGATATTACCAACTCCTTCGCTACAGCTTTAA
>JAOQMS010043114.1:0-12388 GCA_027563885.1 Erythroxylum longipes
TGACCTTAATCTCCCAGAAGGAAAGCAACTCTTCAAACCTCCTACCCTGAAAATAATAGAACTCGATGTCTTACCATCAGAAACATCAAATGATGCAACCTTCTCTCCATCAAGTCCACTTCAAAAAGTAAAAACCATTGGAATGGAAGAAGTAAGACCTTCTGAGCAGTGGAGTCAAGAAGCCTTAGTGAAGTAGATTGAAGAAATTAATACTAAGGTTGACAATCTACAAGACTCAGTTGGTGATCTACATGAGGAATTAGCTTCTATACGAGTAACAACAGAAGCAAACCTCAAGTTGATCAGAACAGAGATTTAGCATATGTTTTCTAAAATAATGAAGCATCTGAGATAACATTTTTGAGTGATAACAAATAGGGGGAGAAGAAAAGGGAGAAGAGAAGAGAGAAGAGAAAGAAAAAAGGGGGAGACAGGGAGAGACAAGAAAAAGAAGAGAAGAAAAACAAAACAAAAGATAAAGATATATGTCTATTTTTTGATTGTTGTTGTCTTCTTATTTCTTATGTGTTGTCATCTTATTCTTTTGTTGTTCATCAATTGAATGAAACGTAAAGTTTATACAGTTGCAGACGCAGACGCAGACGCAGATGTAAACGCAAAGGCAAAATAGAAGCAAAGAAGACATAGACGATACCACGAAGATATACTAGCATGTCAGACAGTTATTTAGTTAGAGTTAGTTACAGAGCTTAACTAAAGAAGTGGTTATCTAAAAGCGGTTATCAAGAATCAAGAAGCCATTATTAAGAACAAAGAAGCAGTTAGAGACGAAGACTATAAATATTAGCAGTCGAAGATGTAAAAATAAGAAGAATGATCAGAAACAGAGAAAAACTGAGACAAGTTAGAAAGACTAGATAATCTGAGAGAAAAGTCTTATTGTGCCTACCTAGAATAGAGCTAACATTACTGTAACAAAAGCTCACAATCTTTCTAGTGAGAGAAAGAAAAGGCTAATAGCCTAGAGAGGCTAAGATAGTGAAAGAATACTTTGTAAGAGACTTGAAGAGGCTCTGGAAGGGAAAGAATACTTGTAATCGTTTGAAGAATAGTGGAACACTCAGACGAACTCTGAGGACTAGACGTAGCCCACGGTTTGGGGTGAACCAGTATAAAAATTGCATTGTCTATTCTCTACTCTTTACTTTAGTCTGCTTTGTTGTTAAAAACTCTTAGAGAAGTAATTTGCGATTTATCTACGTAATAAGTTGTGATATTCTTCTAATAAGAAAGAAAAGTTTTCTTTTCGAGATTTTATATTAAGAAAGGAGGATACACCATTTAACCCCCTTTCTTGTGTATCTAGTTTCTTGAACTTAAAGTATTTACTAACGTGTGATTTACTTCAATATATGCTCAATCAGTCATTTTATTTCACTTTACACATTTACTTTCACATGCCATCGGACCTTGGTCCGGCATTCAACATTTAAGTTGAGAAAACACATTTATTTCATCATATTCACATACAAAGAATACTTCAATATCTCATCCATACATCAAAATCATTGGACCTTCAATGTCCGGAATCAACACAGTCAACTCACATTCATAAGATAATTCAAAACAGAATTTAACACAAACAATTAATTGAGTGAAACCGTCTAGGTTACTCACAGTTTGCTCCAGATAGCTTATTGCCTCGATGTCCCGACAATGTCTAGATGCACACGATCTATTTGCTCCTCTTTATCATACAACACACATTTTCACACATTACAACATTGCACAATTTTATAAGTACTCATTTATGCATATATTTATATATATGGATTATGTACAATGCATGTTCAATGACAATCCCGGGTACATTTCCTTAATACGCATCTCAAAATCAATTAACATTATCTTTCAATCATCCTTTAATACCTAATACACTTTCCTTACTTTAATCACTTCATTCATCATCTACTAGGCTCATTCAATATCCCATTCAAGCCTAACTACATCATAGGAAAACATTGATACGTCAATAACTTATCTATGTACATGATTTGGGACAATAAGCATAACTTTCATTATGGATGCCATATTAAGATCATTTAGGTACAGTTTCAAAGAGAACTTCGAGTTATACAACTTCCGTGAACTGAAGTGAGATTTTGCCATTAAAACAAAATCACAAGTTACTGTAGTTGTCTCGAGAATGTCCGCTAAGCAGACACGTATGTCCCTTCAAACGAACATGAATAGAGCTGGAACACTGAAATTCTCGAGAAGGTCCACCTAACGGACACGTATGTCTCTCCAAATGGACATTTACTGGAAAATTCTAGATTTCCAACTCCTTTAATCCTCTAACACATCCTATACATATCCTATCATTCCTACTTCAATTTCTCTTCATTGTCACCTCCATTCCAATTCAAAACATCCACAAAACATAACATCCACAAAACACATCATGTAAGATTATTGATCACAACCAACAAAACAAACATTCATACTTAAACATTCATCCTCAATTTTCTACACATCTTTCTACTTCATTTACACCTTCTTTTCATTCCTAACTATAATTATAATTTACCTCATTTCAAGAAATCATACTACTCCTTCTTATAAGCTCTAAACTCATTTTGAAACATCTCTAAAAACACTCAAAATAGAACATATTCTTATACTCTCAAAACAGAACACAAACATATACATTCAACCACTAATTTGCTGTACCCAATTCTCATTTTCATGTTAAATTTTGAGACTCTTAAGGACAGAATTTAAATTCGATATCTTCATGAAAAATGTAGCCTTATGTCTCTAGTTTAATCCAAATTAAGAATCATATTATTTGGATCACTGCATAATAAGTTATAGCTAAAACACAGAAGTATAATCAGTGAACATGTTACTGCTATATTTTCCAGCACTCATCTTCCAATTTTCCAGATTTTACACCTAACACCACTTGTACAAAGATCACTTTTCCTACTTCATCACTCTTAATTCTTAACTCCATTTCAACTCAATATCATTCACAAACCAATTCATGATCTATATTTGATCATTGACCTAAAAACAGAACATATACATATACCCATTCATCATCAATTTCTGCACTCATCCAACACCATTTTAATGATCATTCTACCTCAAAATCATCTCTATATCAATTTATGGGTCATTAATCATCATACACATATACAAAAGTAAGAAATTTACATCAACTATTCATCACCCACGTTCATCATACATAAAACATCATTTTATGCCATTTAACCTCTAACTATCATCATAAAAGCTTCATTTATCAATACCCATGAAGATTAACAAGCTACTTACTTGATTTAGCTTCAAAATCCTCAAGATTTCTCTTAGCCCTAGCTCTCCACATAACCCACGTATATCATCATCCTTCAAAGTGTTAAGGTTGGTCTTTTGTGAGAAATGAAAGAGAGAGCAAGATGAAAGTAGCAAGTGAAAGATGAGAGGGTTAGGTTCAATGTGTATGAAGGTTGGAGAAGTAAAAATTGTGAAAAAAAGAGAAGAAGAGGAATGTCATGAAGAAGAAGATAGGAATTAATAAGTGAAAGACAATGAAAAGTTTGTCTTTCATTAATGCATTTCCTGTGGGCTTGTGTGGTGAGTGGTAGTGACATTTGTCACCTTCCCATGGTCCCACTTGGACCATTATTGATAACTAGTCTATTTAACTCCAATTTCTACTCCAATTGTCTCCAAATTTTAATGAAATAAGTCATTAAATCCCAAAGTCATTTATAAAAATTTCCACTATCATTTGACATTTATTTCTACTACCATTCATCAATTGTTCTGCCACTTGGTATTTTTCCTAGTCCAAAAATACCCTTAATTCCAAAAAAATTCTTAAATTTTACCAAAAATTCTAAATCAATAAATACACTCTCCGAAAATTCTAAACCAATACATATATTCTCCACATTGATTTTCAATACAATTAATTCACAATTTTCATATAATCACATTTATAATCAATTATACCCGGAATTAGTCAATGAATGCATGTACAAATATTTTCATGTGTGCAAAAATTCAAATTCACATGTGTGTATGCTAACAATATGCATGAGCATGAGATGTATTTTTCTTAATCTCTTATTGATCTCACATGTACCATATTTTAGGGTTCTAACCCTTAGTATGAGAATGGGATGTTACATGTCAGAGGTTTAAAACCCACTAGGAACACATCTATAAAAGAGGGTGTAGCAATATTGATATTGTTAGACCCTGTTTCCAGAGCCCAACATTCGGAGTCATGACACGTAAGCGAAGGGTTCTTATATTATTCCAAACATCCATACTTGAGCATTTGATAAATGACAATTCATTCTTATGTTCATACCCTCACTGATAAGCAATGATAAGCCCACATATACAAGATTTGTGATAAAAGTGTAACTTCCACAAGAGTGGTGTACCCACACTAGTCAGTCACCAAAATCATCAATCCTCTGAAGAAATGATCTTTACTTAATGACTTCAGGATGTTTATGACAATTAACAAAGTCAATTTAGTTCAGCTGTAACTGATAGTTGACTAGTCGGTGTGTAGTCGACTAATACTAACATTTTCCATGAAACTTTCAGTTTTGCTCTTTGATTAGTCGACTAATATGATGATAGTCGACTAGCACTAACATTTTATCAGTTCCATTCTTCGAATAGTCGACTAATATGATGATAGTCGACTAGTCCATTTATGCAATTGACAGGTCTGATTGTTAATAGTCGACTTGCAACAAAATAGTCGACTTGCCCAATGCTCCAACTGACAGATCTGCTTGTTAATAGTCGACTTGCAACAAAATAGTCGACTTGTCCAATGCTCCAACTGACAGATCTGCTTGTTAATAGTCGACTTGCAACATGATAGTGGACTTGTAAGTATGCAATTTACAACGTACAACTTGGAAAGTCATGAGCATAACACAATCATACTTCATTATCATCAAAGACAAGAGTTTTACAAACTCCAAAGGGCTTTTCAAGCCATAATACAAGATTTCACTGTAAAGTTGCGACAACAAGTTGATACACATCTTCTTACTTCATTCCAAAATGCCATATCAGTATCATGGTTACAAAATACATATAGAATGTTTATGCTGATATGCTTCTAAGATCACCAGAAATGATTCACACTAACTTAATTACAAAAAGTCTGAAATTCTTGGAGATTTGCCAAAACTTTGCAATGGCTCAGTTATGATCTCCTGATTCTTCACCTGAGGAGTAGAAAATTTATGGGGTGAGCCGAAAAGCTTAGTGGCTAATATGTTTATAGCTAGTAATAATGAACCACACCCAAACATATATGAATGCTCATATGGGAATACTTATCAGCAAAGCATAACACTCAAATTACATCATACTTGACATATCAAAAATGCAATGCACAACATAATGACTCGAGAGTTCCGTGGAATGAAACGAGGAAACTGAAGTTTACACCGTGAAACGAAACAAGTCCGATTTCTTAGGATCTCATGGCCATAAGCGGACAGCCGAGAGAAGGCTATAGGTCATCGTGCACGAGACTAACGAAACGGATTCCTCTCTTGCCCACATAACAGGTTTTTCAATGCTCATACATTTCATAATATATTTATGCTTTCATGCTTCTTCAATGTTCTGTTTTTCATTCACACAACAGTAACAAAGTTCTCACAAAACAACATGATATACATTCACAGAATATTTTTCCCACATTCACAATGAGTAAAACAAACATATTCATCATACATACACACAATTATTTTAGCCCATCATCACAAAACTATAAACATATTACCCACCTATTTAACTTGACATTTCCAAAAGTCAAGCTTGCTCTTCTCCTTGCTCTTGACGTCGATATTCTAGAGTTCCTAAGAACAAACATATTTCATTTAATCACACATATATAAAGATTTCCTTAAACCTAGCTATCCATAAATAAGCTTACACTTAATCTCTTCTTGATTTTATCTAACTAGAAAAACTAAGATCTAAAGAATACATCAACCTCTTATTCTTCTTCTTTTTTTCCTCATCTTCAACCTAGTTTCTCCACTTCCTTCATCATTTTCTTCACATAAAACCTATTTTTTCTACTTCTTTAATCTATCAAAACTACAGAGTAATAAGGTTTACCTAATAAGAAAAACTTAGCTGAAACTCTTCCTTCTATCTTTTTCCTTGCTCTTTTCTTCTTCCTTCTCCTTGCTTCGATTTCTTCTTCTCTCTTTCTAGATTTTTCCGCGACTCCCTCCTTCTTTCCTTCCTTAACACTCACTACTTCTCTCTTCTTTGTCTTATTAACTTAAAACCAACTTTTTAATTTTCCAATTTTGCCCTTCCTTATTTAATGAAATTCTTACTAACTCCTTGATTTTATTTTCATTCTTTCCTTTTAATTCAAAGCACCATATAACATTCATAATATACCATATTAAACTCCAAAAATTTCTAATTCATAAATTCTAATTTATTTTCATACTTGATAATTTAATAAAATAAACATAAAAATATGAAAATCCTAAAAACGGATCCAACAACAGGGCCCTCACACGAGATCTCTCTCTATATCATTACTGATTTGATTTTTTGCGTGACCTATTAAGTCAATTAACTCTCATTAACCAACCTAATCATTTTGCATTTGATTCACTCTCTTGATTTATCATCAAAGCATTAAGTTGCAAGAAATTATCACAACAACCAAATGAATTAACATAAAAAACTAGATTAACATTGGATCAAGTTTAAATCCCTAAAGAAAAGTTAGAACATCATCATCAACCCCAAATCCATCAACATCATCATATCCATCTTACATATTCAAAAAATAAAAATCACAAAGACGAAAAGAAAATATCACTTGGACGAGATTGGGATGGCTTAGGAAAGCAATAGTAGCACAAGCACAGTCCTCTCTCCTCTTCTTCCTCTTCTCTCTCTTCTTCTTCTTTCTTCTTAGAGTTTTCCCAAAGTGGCAGAAGTTGGAGCTTCTTCCTAGGGTTTTTTTCTCTTTCTTTATATCATTTTTTCCATTTTAGGTAAATCCTAGGGTTTTCCCAAGTCCAAAAAGCCTCAAATGTCCCTCAACAAGTTGCATTCGAGGGGTAGTTTTTTACGCTGTCTGTTACTATGCCATGTTCGTGGCACTTGATTTTTGATCTTTGTCACAATTGTGGCAGATCGTGGCAAACCCTCCATGCTTTTGTCACGATCATAGCCCTGGGCCTTGCTTTGGGCTTCCTCTGAATTCTCTCAGTTCTTCGATATTTGATCTAAAACACTAACAAAAATAATAAAGCATCTCAAATACATAAAATTTAAACTCAATAGCATGTTCTAACCTATAAAACACTCAAAACACAAATGTCTAATTAACTAAATAATATGATTCTAACCTAAACATGCACTAATCATTCAATTTAACTACTAAACACATACTAAACTACCACTAAAACATTATGCAGCCTACTACTATTAGTAACATTAGTTATGTGTTGACGTGATACAAAATTTATCTAATGTGGCTTTTATTTTAATTTTTTTGCATGTGGGACTCACAATATTTTTTAATGGAGATGGGTTCCACTCTAGATTTGACACAGTAATTTTTAAAGTGGGACCTAGTGATTTTTTTTTGAAAAAGATTGTTATCTTATTGTTGTCAGTGTCTTCCCTAGTAAAAATCTGTCATCTGTTGTGAAAAACTCCGTTAGGATCAACATTTTCTTGCTTGATTCTTTTAAATTTTCTAATCTACAGAGCAAAAGTATGAGATTGTCAACTGACTACAAGTTAGACAGCACATATGTGGAATGATCGGTGATGGAATGAACGATGCTCCCCTTTAAAGAAAGCAGACATAGGAATTGTTGTAGCAGATTCTACAGATGCTACTTGTAGTGCTTCTAATATGGTCCTCACAGAACCAGGGTTAAGCGTAATCTTCAGCTCCATCTTAACAAGTCGAGCAATCTTCCAAAGGATAAAAATTACACGGTAATTCCAAAGCAGCCAAATGATTTATGAACATATGAAGCTATTACCACAAACTTAAAAGCATAACTAATAATGGTTGCTAATAACTAACCATTTGGGATCTTTATAGATACTATAATGACCATATCCAAAGACAAAGTCAAACCATCTCCACCCCCTGACAGTTGGAAACTCAGTGAGATTTTCGTAATTGATGTTGTCCTTGGCAGTTAGATGGCATTAATGACTATCTTGTTCTTTTGGATTGTAAAACTTACTTCTCGATTTTCTTTGCACCATTTTCAAGGAGATGTCACTCAATTGACACAACAGTTAGCTATTATTGTTTACCTTCATGTTCTCACCATTAGCCAGGTATTGATCTTTGTGACTCGATCTAGAAGCTGGTCATTCACCGAACGTCCTAGTTTTCTGCTTCTTTTCGCCTTCATTATTGCACGACTGGTAAACAATTCTACAAAAGCTTTGATACCTTATTTTGTAATTTGTAGCTAGTTTCAATCAATGAAAACTTCTTCCATGTCTGAGACTTTGAATGGTTTCGTATAAGCAGATTGCTTCTGTCATAATAACACTCGCAAAGTGAAATTTTGCTGGGATCTGAAGCATTGGATAGAGGTGTAGAGGTGTTTTTCGGGTGTTTAACATAGTGAATTACTTATTACTTGATCCTCTCAAGTTTGTTGTTCTATATGCTCTCAGGGAAAGAGCTTGGAAATAGGTGGTCGACCAAAGGGTAGGTAAGTTAAATTCTAAAACTCCATTTTCATGAAGAGTTAAGATTTCCAAGTTCTTTAAAACTCCATTATCAAAAGTGAGTTGATTTTTGTTTTTGGAACTTAAACCAGACTCAGTTGACAAGCACAAAGGACTTTGGTAAAGAAGAGCAAGAAGTTGCATGGGCAATAGCGCAGAGATCATTACATGAGCTTCAATCTAGTGAATATAGAAGATCCACTGATAGGAGAAGCAACGTCGGAGAAGCCAATCATATGGCTGAAGAAGCCAAAATACGTGTAAAAATTGCAAGGTTTGGTCCTTCTACTCCTTTCTTCATAATTATTTTAATATAACTTAAGTTAGAAAGCATTTGAAATTTAAAATGTATTGAATCCCATTCCCACCTTCCCTATTCTCTTTTATCTTCTACGTATAGTTTCATGCAAGAAAATTGAATCAAAAGCCAACTATTTAAGAATGAGAAAAACATGGAGGTGAGTGAAGAACTACCAGTACCACTAAAATTCATGCAAGACCAAGTACTGACTAGATATATAGCTAAAGCACCCATAACTTTAATGTGTGTATATATGCCTACGTATATTAGTAAGCAAAAAGAGTAGAGAGCTCTATGCTAATCATAGTATTATAGTGAGCTTCAACATTCACCATGCTAACATTGACCATCTATATGCATTTCTTTCTATACATAAATTGTTAGAGTCATTATTTAAGTTAAATAGTAGTAGTTTAGTTTATTAAAAATTGGTTTTGTAAACCTATTTATATGGGCATATTTCATAGATAGAATGGACCTCCCAATAAAGAAGTTTGTTTACCTCTATAACTCTGTTTTTGTTTGCCTCTTCTGTATTTTGCTGCCCAACAAACTGGTATCAGAGTCTCACAATATTGTAAACAATGTTTGCATCCTAGATGAAGAGCTACCGTGATACAGGAACATAGTCTGTACTTCTCAGCATCTCTTTAGACTCACTACAACCATCATCCTTCCTGTGAAACTCAACGCCTTGGAATGTGACTTGATAGTTTCAGTATTGACTATTGAAAACAGTGCCAAAGGCCCATCCAAGGCCTAATCCAACCCCACAACCTCCTCCTGCACGAAGACCCAAGATATTCAAATGCATACTGCTGAAACCCCAACCAATGCCGAAGCCACAACCAACACTGAAACCAAATCTGACACTTTCTTAACACCGCATATAGCCTCTCACACTTTGATGTAAACACTAAGATGAATGGAATGCTACTGTTTTAATTTTTGAAACTTAATAAGGAGAATTATGACAACTGGTGTATCAGAATATGCTAGGATCACAAGATGTGTGGAATATTGTAGAAAAAGGCTACAATCATCCATAATGTGAATAAGCGTTAAATATAGCACAGAAGGAAGCACTACAAAAAGCTAGAAAGAAGGATCAGCAAGCACTCACTCTTATTCATATGTTCTTAGATGGAAATATGTTTGAAAAGGTGTCTACTGCAACTAAGGCAGGAGAAGCGTGGGAGATTTTATAGAATTTTTTTAAAGGAAAAGACAAAGTAATTAAAGTATGCCTGCAGATTTTGAGATGTGACTATGAAAATCTCAAGATGAAGGATTATGAATTTATAGAAGAGTATTTTGGCAGAATCTTGATTATTGTGAATCAATTAATGAGATATGGAGAGTCGATGGAAGATGTTCGAGTGATTGAAAAAATTCTTCGGTCGTTAATTCCAAAGTTTGACTACATTGTGACTACCATTGAAAAGTCAAAGGATTTGGAATCGATGTTTATAGATAATCTTTTCGTTGTAAGCCCATGAAGAGAGATTGAAGAAAAGAGAAGAATCAAATGCCCAACTGTTGCAGTAAAGTTGAATTTAAATGAAAAACAGACAATCAACATCAAGGATGTAGTAGAGGACGAGGAGGTAGAGGTCGTGGTCGAGGCTGGAATTGTGGAAATCGTGGAAAAGACAGAGGAGGCAGAAATAATTCGAATGACAACAAAGATTCAGATTTTCAGCAACAATATCCAAGAAGATATAGTAGAGGTGGATCGTTTCAACAGGATCGTTGTCAAAGATCCAATATACAATGTTACAATTGCAAAAGATTTGGTTACTATGCAGCGAAATGTAGATGGAACTCAAATGAAGAAGAAAACGCAAATTGTGTTAAGGTTGAAGAAGATGATGATGAAGCATCTATCTTGTTATTAACGTGCAATGGTGACAAACAAAGAAGTGAGGAGTCTTGGTATCTCGACTCAGGAGCCAGCAATCATATGACTGGTAATAAAGATGTATTTTGTAGTTTTGATGAATCTATTAAAGCCAATATTTCTTTTAGTGATACAACTAAAGTTCCAATCAAAGGTAAAGGAGAAATTTTGATTAAATTAAAGAATGGAGATCATCAATTTATTTCTCATGTTTATTATGTTCCTGCTTTGAAAACAAATATATTAAGTATTGGACAGCTTTTGGAGAAAGGCTATGAAATACATATGAGAAAGAGTGGATTGGTCATGCGAAATGGAAAAGGAAGATTAATTGCAAAAGTGCCAATGTCGAAAAACAAGATGTTCATACTAAAGATCAATAAAGATAGTCCCATATGTTTAAAAGCTACTATGAATAATTCATCATGGTTATGGCATCTTAGGCTGGGCCACTTGAATTTCGATGGATTAGAGCTATTGTATAATAGAAGGATGGTACATGGTTTACCTTTTAAAAGTCATCCTGATAAAATTTGTGAAGGTTGTATGTATGGTAAGCAGTCTAGGAGGAGCTTTCCGAAGGAATCTCTATCTCGAGCTACACAATCACTCAAATTGGTGTACACTAATATATATGGTCCTATCACACCAAGTTTATATGGAAAGAACAGGTACTTTTTATTGTTTATTGATTGTTATACTTGTAGTACGGGTTTATTTTTTGAAGTAAAAATCTGAAGCATTTGAAGTGTTTAAGAAATTTAAAGCTCAAGTTGAAAATGAAAGTGGTTATCTAATTAAAACAATTTGAACTGATCGAGGAGGTGAATTCACGTCGAATAAATTTAATCAATTCTATGAGTATCTTGGTATTTGACATTCTTTGACGGTTCCTAGATCACCTCAGCAAAATGGAGTTGTGGAACGTAAAAATAGAACTATTCTCAACATGGCTTGCAGTATGCTGAAAAGTATAAGGATGTCGAAGGAGTTTTGGACTGAAGCAGTAGCGTGTGCGATGTATTTGAATAATCATAGTCCCACGAAGAGTCTAATGCAAATGACTCCACAAGAAGCTTAGAGTGGAAAGAGACCAAGTATTTCGCACTTAAGAGTATTTAGAAGTATTGGCTATTTGCATATTCCTGATGAAATAAGAAGCAAGTTGGATGATAAGAGTCAAAAGTTCATATTTGTTGGCTCTGCTAAAAATTCAAAAGGGTATAAATTTTACAATCTTCAGAATGGAAAAACAATCATTAGTGGAGATTTTAAGTTTGATGAAGAAGGCTCATAGGAGTGGAATGTACCACAAGATGAAAATTATGACTTTCTGTAACATCCCCTCATCTGTGGGAAGGGTAAATTGGTAATTTGGAACGGGTTAGGAATGTTTAATAGTGTATTGATATGTTCATGCATTCATTTAT
>JAOQMS010043115.1:0-12387 GCA_027563885.1 Erythroxylum longipes
GAGGATAGACCACAGACGATAAGTGGTCAACCCAGAGGATAAAAGTCAACTATAGAGGATAGAACACAGAGGATAGATCATAGGCCAAGGATAATAAGAAGGAGTTAAGAATTTATGTTGGTTTAAGGATTCGTCTGTATTACTGTTCACAGACTTAGTCTGTGTGCACAGACTTCCTCTGTGTTACTGTGCACAGACTTCCTCTGTGTTATTGTTTACGCTATCGTCTGTGTTATTGTTCACGTTATCGTCTGTGTTATTGTTTACACTATCGTCTATGTTACTGTTCACACTATCATTTGTGTTATTGTTTACGCTATCGTCTGTGTCACTGTTCATGCTATCGTCTGTGTTATTGTTCGTGCTATCGTCTGTGTTGCTGTTCATGCTATCGTCTGGGTTACTGTTTATGGTTATCTTCTGTCCTATTTTTAACCCTCTAGAAGATATAATTGGCCTTCGAGGTCTTTATGAAAGTTGTAGTTCTTGAAATCCTCTTTCAAAATATCTAAAGAAACCCTAATTTGGATGTCTATAGCAAAATTTATGCTGACAATCCCGAAGCATGTATATATGTAAAGTGTGGACTCGCCAATGCTGTCCTTGAGGTATTCGGATTGAAATGCATAAATGGATAGTCGAAGAGCAGAGCTGAGAAAAAAGGGGAGTTTTGAAAGCAAATATGGGTGATGAATGTGTGTTATAAGTATGCGACAGTTGTGGTATCGGAGAAGAGAAGATAAACCGATAATGGTCAAGGTGTTCTCTAAGGGAGATAAACTCATGTATTAAGGTATTTTGCATACGAGTTGGACTTCAGAAACGGGGTCCAACACATATGTATATGTGTTTTGTACAATGCATGCTCAATGACAATGCCAAGTATATTATTAAAATTCAAATTTTATGGTCATTCTCATTTCATAATTCATAAATGTCTAATTGAACTTAGGTTTACACTTCATTTGTACATGATCATTCTAAGTTCACCATTCAATCTTTACCCTTTATATGTGTCTAGCTTATTCTTAAGCTCACGCCTCAAGAACACTTAGTTCTTCTAATGTCATAATCCAATTTCTTGTCATTTATTTTCTAACATTATATTCTCTCATAATACTTAATTCTCATTCACATTTACTTAATAAATATTACTCAACTCCTTTGGATCATAACTATAATCATATGCACATCTTCATTCTCATTATACTCATGCCTTTGGTACTTTGATATCATCCATTCATTCACTAAGTTATAACCCCAATTATCTCTTCAAATATATCACACATTATTCATTTAATCAAAGCATCATTCTAGGTTCATTCCAAATCCCATTTAAGCCTTAATTAAGACCAATTAACCAGTGAATGTCCGTTAGGCAGACATCCATGTCCGCTAAGCTGTCCTTTATGGGTCTATTATAGAAACTTGAAATTTTGACCCCCTATACATCAAAATATCTTCTTAGGGTCTTCATAGAAGTTGTATAACTTGAAGTCTTATTTAAAATCATACCTAAATGACCTTAATCTGAGTTGTAAAAAAATAGTTATGCCTCTTGCCCCAAAGTATACCCAAGTGCATCCACATTTTACAGATTCTAACACTTTACTTACTACATTCACTACCTTAAACTTATCTATCATTTTTAATTTAATTTCTCCTCATTTTTCCATCGTAATAACTCCATTTCAACTTAATATCATCCATAAAAAAATTATGGTCCATGATTAATCATAAACACTAATATCAGGACGTACACATATATACACATTCATCATCAACTTTCTGCACCCAGTACTCAAGTTCAAGTCAAAATTCAAAACTCTTAAAGATAGAATCTGAATTTAATGTCTTCATTAAAAATGTAGAAATATGTCTCTAATTTAATCAAAATTAAAAATCATGTCATTTGGATACCTACATAACAATTTATGGCTAAATTATAGAAGCATATCTAGTGAAAAATGTTACAACTAACATATTCCAGCCACTTTAAACACCATTATCATTTTATCTCTAAACTTTTATCCTAGTTCTTCCATTTTTAAGACACTATACTTGACTTTTCTTTAACTTCCATACCCAATCCAATACATTCCTAAAATAACCAATGATCCACATTTTTATACTTAAAAAAACAGAATATGTGAATATCCATTCACAATTAAATTTTTTTGCACTTCTTTCTACATCCATTAAGAAATCATTCTAACTCTAAATCAAATCTATTTCAATTTATGAATCATTAATCATCATACATGTAAAAACAATACATTAATCTACCTACATTACTCACTCACGTTTTTGCATATACCCATCCTTAATTTATGAACATTAACCTTTAACTATTATCAAACATGCTTCATTCATCAAAACCTTGAAGAGTAATAAGTCTCCAAGAACCCTAGCTCCTTCAACATCCACGAAAATTAACTTTCAAGGTGAAATGGGTTAGGTGGGTCTTTTAGCAATAAGAAGAAGACAACTAGATAGTTAAGTGGCTAGCAATGGAAGAAAGCAAGGCTCCATTTGATGCTTGGAGAAGAGAGTGTCATGAATGAAGAAGACAGAAAGATGAAGAAAAATGAATAAGATGGAGAAATGAAGCATATGTCATGAATGGTCACGTGAAATACCATGAAATGGTCTTTAATTTGGTAAAAGAATAGTAAGTGGTGAGTGGTAGTGACAATTGTCACTTTCCTATGGTCCCAATTTTGGTCCTTTAATCTACTAGTCCATTTGTCTCCAATTTTCAAACTAATTTTCTCCCAATTTTCAATGACACTTGTCATTAAATCCTAATGTCATTTATTAAAATTTATACTGTCATTTGACATTTATTTCTACTACTATTCATCAATTATTATGCTATTTGGTATTTTTCCTAGTCCAATAATACCCTCAAATTTCAAAATTTCCCCAAATTTTCAATAAAATTTTTGAGTCAATAAATATACTCTCCAAATCAATTCTTAACACATACAATTCACAATTCCAAATATAATCACATTTATAGATCAATTATACCTAGAAAATGTCAAATGAGTGCATGTACAGTCATTGTAATATGTGCAAAAATTCAAATTCACATGTGTGTATGCCAACATTATGCATGAGCATGAAATGCATTTTTCTAATCTCTCATTGCTATTTCTCAATTATAGAAATCTACGGTTCTGACCCTTTGTATGGAAACGAGATGTTACAGTGACTAAGTCAATAGGTATCATACCTTTTTGTTCCTTTTGTCCTTATCTACTCCTCTCGCTCGACCACATGTAGCAGTTGCTTGCTAACTCCTCCAATAAATGATGGGTTGCTTCCACAATCTTCCTCATCAGTGAACCTCCGCCTGCTGCATCAATTGTGCCCCTTGTGCTCGGATTCACTCCATTATAAAATGTTTGGAGTAGAAATTCCTTAGGGAGGTTATGACAGGGACAGCTTCTCTGAAGTTCTTTAAATCTCTCCCAAGCTTCATAGAGAGATTCTCCGTCTCTCTGCTGGAAATTTGTTATCTCCTTGATAATCCTCGTCGTCTTTGTTAAGGGAAAATATTTAGTGAGGAAAGCTTGAGCAAGCTGCTCCCAAGTTGTGATCAAGCTACTCCCAAGTTGTGATCTAGCTTGGATTCAAAGAATTGTACCATGCTTTAACCCGATCCTTCAACATGAATGAAAATTGTCGCAGCTTCACTACATCATTAGACATTCCATTGAATCTGAATGTGTCACAGATCTCCAAACAATTTGCGATGTGGGAATGTGGATCCTCGTTGGATAGCTCGTAGAACTGTACACTATTTTGGAGAATGTTAAGTAGTGTCGGTTTTATCTCAAAGTTATTTGCTTGGACTATTAGTCTCGCCACTCCTTGAGGACTAAACCCTGGCCTCATAAAATCCATGAGTGTCCTTTCCGGTCCTCCTTACTCTCCTTCTTCAGCCATATCTTGATTTGAGAAATTTAGATGCTTTGCCCTTCTTATCTCTCTTTCGTGCTTCTTAATATCAGGAAATCCATCCTCTATAGCTTCTTTTGTCCTTTGTGTGCTTCTTGTGTTCATGCACTTGCAAATACACAAGGAAAAGTATCAAAAACTGTTAAATCAAAGTAATCTAAATTAAACAAGATGCTAAACAATCAATCCCCAAAAACAGCACCAAAAACTTGTTGATGATTTGTAAAACCTATCTACTTGTTTTAAGCCCAAAAATATCGCAAGTCAACGATTCGTGACTTGTAGTTAAAAAGAGCGGATATCGATCCTACAGGGATTGATGCCCAGACACCACTTAATTTAGAAAAGACTTTGTTTAAGAAATAAAATTGTTTAATACAATTAATCCAGAAAATTAAATTAAAATTAAAAGACAAATGAAAACACCGGACAATACCGAAATTGCATAAAATCTTAAGATTACTTTTTTTCCTATTGTGTCTCCATCCTATTTTATCAATTGAATTATGTCTCACCCTAGATTTATGTATGTACTAATTACCCTCTCTCAAAGTGTAACTATGCATCCTTAATCAAATTAACGAGAATCAATTGGATGATCTCTCAACCTACCTAATGACTCTACCGATTCAATTAGTTATTAAGTTATCTTATGGGTGATCAATTGACTAACCAAGATCTTTCTTCTAACTATTCAATTAACGTGATGATTGCTAGTTTATAGGTTGCCAACTCTCGTTATACAATCCTACATGAATTTCATATATCTCACTCTCTCAATTTATTGCAAGATGACAATTAAAATCAACATTCAACAAAGAAAATTACATTCAATTCAATAAAATAGGAGTTCAACATAATAGTTCCAAAAGCAATCCCTAAAATAAAATCAACCTAACATAGTCTCCATAATATTATCAACATCCAAATAATCCATTTTTACAAAGAATAGAAGAGGTTAAAGTGATAGAATGTGAATAGAGAGACTCCTTCTTTTGTTTGCCAAAATATGGAATTTTGGTGTTGATGTGCTATTTTACCCAATCTTGATGATGATCCTTTTTTTTCAATCCTTACTTGATATTCAAAACATAAGTTCTTCACTCAAGGATGGTGTTTCTATAGGTAGGTGTCATCACCCCCTAAGATGGAGGCTTAATTATCTTTTTATAGTCTAAAAATCCTACGTTTAATCAAGCCTCGCAAGTTGCTTCGGATTTTAATTCCCACGTCCGTGGGAATCTGCATGATTCCCATGAGTCATGGGAATTACAAGCAGAAACACTCTTCCTTCCTGTCGTGATTTCCTATATCCATGGGAATCACGTCCGTGGGAATTGGCCTAATTCCCACGAACGTGGGGATTTGTCTTATATGAGCTCCTCTTATCTTCTCTTCTGCAATCTCTTGTTCATCCTCCAACTTGCTCCCTCTTATTTCCTACACAAAAATAATTAATTCTTACCCTCAATTAGCATCAAACACACAAGAACACGATGGAAATTAAACTTAATGAAAACATACAAAATGAATCCTAAACTAGAACAATAAATAACAATTATGCAAGAAAACACATGGCAATTACCTCTAAAAACATATCCTAATGCACACCTATCATTATTTAGGTTATCACTAAATTTTGGTTGCACCAAATGACCAAGAGAAAATAGTTTTCATGTGTCCATTTGACACCTTTGCCTATCAAAGAATGTCATTTGGATTGTATAATGCACCGACGACATTTCAAAGGTGTATGGTAAGTTTTTCTCTAATCTTGTGGAAGATTGTATGGAAGTTTTCATGGATGACTTTATAGTTTATAGAGAATCTTTTGAAACATATATTATCAACCTTGAGAAAGTTCTTAAACATTGTATTGAGACTAATTTCGTTTTGAATTACTAAAATTTTCATTTCATGGTTGATCAAGGTATACTTTTAGGTTATACAGTCTCTTTTAAGGGAATTGAGGTTGATAAGGTTAAGATAGATGTTATAAGATCTTTATTTTAATCTGCGACTGTGCGGGTCTTAGTTAGGTAGGATTTTATTGGAAATTTATTAAAAATATTTTAAAGATTGCTCAACCCATGTGTAGACTACTCCAAAAAGATGTGAAATTTGATTTTCAAGAGCCATACAAAATTGAATTTAATGAACTAAAGAAACGACTCACTATAGCCCCAATAATTCAGCCACCAAAGTAGGGCATTCCCTTCGAATTAATGTATGATGCATCGGATTATACAGTTGTAGTTTTGGGCAAAATGATTCCTTTTATATTAGGTTGTATTATCTTTCTTGGTAATATTTGTGTCTATGTTCAATGGTTTTAGAGCCTCTTGTTTGTTTAGCATCTATTAATTTTTACATTCCAAATTCAAATTTGTCAGCATTTAACTTCTTACCTTTATTGAGTTTATCAATAATGTTTTCTTCTACAATGTAGATGTATTTGAAACACAGTTTCTACATCAAAAAAGAAAATAATGTTCATACATATTAATGTGCTATCATGCATTCATACATTGAATAATCGGTTTTTAATTATTTATGAAACAGAAAGATCACTTAGTTCTCAATTATCATTCATATAACAACTAAATATCAATTATAATACATAAGTTTAATTTGTATGCATTACATATATAACACAAGTAATGGACTGATTAAACACTAAGCTTTTATGTATAAAGTTAAAAATAATAAACATAATATATTACAAACCTTGATCATGAAATATCGAGTGCTTGTTGAACTCTGTGAATTGCGTGAAAGTAGGATACTCCAAATTCGGGAGTCCAAGAGTTTTATAAAACATTCTTGATGGAAAAAAATGTGAATGAAAGATCCCACTGAATTGAAGGATCTTATCAACGCCCATGAATGATAAATCATAGATCGAACTACCGAATTGGAAAAATTGGGTGCTATCATATAGCTTTGTACCGGCTAAGTTCACGAGTTGGAGATAAGCGGACTAGAACCGTTGACATCCGCCATAGGGTAAATCACCGCCTCTCAGCCCCTCGACTGATTCTACCATATATATATATATATATATGAAATAGAATCAACTAATTCATGTGGTGTAGTCCTTCAATCCTAATATTTAATAGTTCTAAATATCTCAGTAGGTAAGTTTATGAGGTATAAGGTCCTAATCAACTCCCTTCTATTTTCTCGAAAAAAACATCATGACTAACCATTTATATAATTTTGTATCGGGTGATTTTAAATTCTAAAGCATGCTTAATAATTCACTTTTAGATTATAATAATGTTAAAAGTAAAGTTATGCACATATAGGACTTCACTTCAACATTTTCAAAAGTTGAACAACCTCTAAAATATAACTCTTATACTAAGTTACTAATAATAACTACATGTCATATTAGATCTTATCCTTGTAGTAATTGCATTAGGAATAACTGTACAAACATGATAATGACATGTCTCATCTATACAATACTATGCTTAATTTTAGGTTTCCTTTTTATAATGAGCATTGAACGAGTTATCAAAACTCTCAAAATTAATCTTTTATTCATTAAACTAATATAGTAGTCACATAACCAGATTGAATCCCAAGATAACTAAATCTTAGTTTCTTAATTTCAATTGATATAATGTAATGGGGGTATGATTAATTAACTAATAAACTAAAATTAACAAGAAATCAAAATAAATTAGTTGAGTATAAAAATGATAAATTCAATTTTACCTAAAACTGTTTTAAGAGAAGGATCTCATCCAATTGTAACTTTGATCATTGATCAGAAAAAACAAAATTTTACAACTCAAGTATTTAATATGAAACCTATTAGGATAGGTATAATAAGTCTCAATTTGTTTAACTAATTGATTTAAACCTTGTATATAAATTAAAAGTTACCATAAATTGATTGGGATGATATCAATTAAATGATTGCAATAAGCTTAATTAAAAAGACTAACCCCAAATTAAATAATTGAGATAACTATAACTATTTAATTTTTTGTTTATCATAAGTTAGACATGTAAATATATAAATAATCCATATGTTACTTTTACCACTCGCTTATGACAATTATGAATCACTAAATTTATGAACAGTAATAGAACAATCAATATTAAATTAATTTGTTAGTTCATTCAATATTAAGAGTTTCAACAATTTGTCATCTTTTGCTCCATCATCCCAAAATTATATAGCTTTGATAAATGATATTCTAATTGGCTTTTTTAAATCAAATTTAGTCCAATATCCACTTGTCACCGCCTAAAATAAAATAAACATCAATTTGCCAATTAAACAACAAAAGTTACCCAAAACAAAAAGGACAAGTTCAATTAATATAATCTATTCACATCTTATCAAATTCTTCCATATCGGACTCATGCTCATCTTTAAGCCTACATCAATATAATATATAAACCATCCTTTTATCAGCCCTAACCCTTTTTCATGTTATCGAAATATATATTAAAGGGATTAAGATAAGATAACAATAAAGAGAACAAGCACATACAGGATAAATTTTTAGAATGAAAACATAGCATATAATAAATTCCATCAAAATCAAATGAAACAAGACTTAACAGCCTTTCATGGATTTTACTCTATGCACTCAAAGTGTTTAAGGTTCATTAAACTATCAAATCAAAATATAGCAAGTTATTTCCATAAGTTTGCTCATAAATCATATCTCTACCATTAAAAAATGTTTGTTTAATGCGTTAATCAAAAGGCTTATAACAAGGCTTAGGTAGTGGTATGTAATTTTTTTTTAGGTTTAACAAATCAAATAAACCATACAAAACTTATCTATACAAGTTTTAACTTAAATTAGTCCATAATTCACTTGATTCAAATTGCAAAATTTTAATCACATAATCATTTTTTATTTATTTATATCTCTGCTTTTTTTAGAACAATAAAAATTAAATAAGATTTTTTTTGCCATACTTCTCCCCCATTCTACAAAGACTGAGAAATTAGAACACATCAACTTGAATTAACTAATTTACTTATAATGAAAGAGGTTTAAATCCTATGTAAATAATCTTTATACAATCCTTCAATTTAGGAGCTCAAAATTATTAAAGAAATCAATGAAAAGAAGGGTAAAATGGCTTGTAACAACGTTAATATGCAATAAAATAAAGCTAAAGGCTTAAATCACATTTTTAAGGATAAAAATTAAGATATGGTTTTATAAGTTAAAAATAGTTATATCATCTCCATACATAAATTCAGCCAAAATGTGGTTTTAGAATGTATACAAAAGCAAGTTTAAGGGTAAACAAGTCATTTTTTATAACATAAAACAAAGATAAATATATGAGCATAACCATAATAAGTTACTCTTTGGCTCTAAAGCTCACATGGTTATCAAATTGCATCAAGTTTTGCACATTTTTATTTAATAAATCAAATGAGATACTTTAAGTAATTTATAGGAAAACACTAATCATGCTTGTCTCTATCATGTATTAAAATTTAAGAAAGATATCCTAACATAAGGACTATTTCTAAACAACAATCTTAAATTTTAAGGTTGCCATAAGGAATAATCAACACGTATGAATCATAATATTCAAGAGTCCAAACATAATTCACAAATTTCACTAACGGAAAATAAAAACCTATTTTAACATAATATATACAATAACTCTCCCTTATACCTAAATCATACATTGTCGACATTATATTATAAGATAAATGATAGATTAGAATACTCTCCTTAATTGGGAGTATTTGAAGTTGTTCACTACAATGTAAGTGGACATAAAGGTTTCACCCCTTAAACTAGAGTAATGCTTTCAAATTCCTCTTTATTTCAAAAAATTTATGATCCAACCTCTCTAGTAAAGGATTAAACTAGTGTCGGATCAGTGTTACTAGAAAAAAATAGAGATAATTAAACATCCAAATCCTTATGTTGACATGAGGATGAACCTCCTCGGGGGAAATCACAAGATACAAAATGAAATTACCTCTTTTGTTGCTTGATCAACTTCAACCTGCTCAAACAAAAACTGTCCAAAGTTTCTATCTTACAAGCTACTTGCATATCAGTGTTAACAATATCAAACAAGTAGAGAGGAATAGTTAAGTGAGTAATGAAATAACCAAGGTATAACTTATTATTAAATGATTAAACAATGTTAAATTGCATAGCTAATCAAGCACCGAAATTAACATGAACCTTATGTACCATGCGTCGAATAAAGAATAATTCAGCTTTAGTACATGTACAAGTATAACGTTCTTTATTAAATAATTAAAAGCAAGAAAATGTTGTAAATAAACCAATTCAAGTTCTTTAAGAAAGCTTCTTTTAGATTGATTAGGATGATACACTAATATGTTAAAGGAAATTTATTTTAAACTTTTAAAGGATCAAAATCACCATAGTCCATAATAGATTCCTTATATTAGATAGAATTTGTTGGACCCTGTTTTCGGAGCCCAACAATCCAGAATATCATAAAACGTGAGCTTAAACCAATAAAAGCACCTTAACCATTATTGATTCATATTTATGCTTTGCTACCATAACACATCTTTAAAAACTTATATGTAACCACCATTTCAGTTCAAAAATTCATCATCTCAAATTAATTTCTTCCTCAAGTATCCCTAATTTCAACTCAACCTTATCCATAAGCGAATTCACATTTCCACTCAATGGCATCCATACATAATTCATAATTCATTAACACCAAAAGATAAGAGTTTTTACAAAGCCGTAATGGCATTTCAAACCACCATACATCCATATCTCATAATCCCAAAATACATAAGATACTTGAACTAATAATACTTGAAATGTAACTAAAAGCCTCATTATAAAATCTAGCTTAAAATACAAAAATATGCAACTTGAAGTGATGCCTTGACCCTCTTTCACTCAATCTTATGTTCTTCACTTGAAGATGGGATGGAATGGGAGGGGGTGAGCTTGAAGCTCGTGGGTAACAATTTTATAATTGAGAAACAAGAAAAAACCTTTTTCAAAACTCATTGCCATTATACCTTTTTGGAAACCATAATAATTTCCCATGAAAAAAAATCACCCAACACTTATTTCTTAAAATTCTCACTTTATCAAACAGTTCATGAGCAATTATAAATCATGTATGCATCAAACTTGCTAACATTTCAAAAGAACATAAGTACATCAGAATGGTTCGGGTGGATCCAAAACAGAACATAATACACAATTCCCAGAAGGGTTTTATGTAGCCGTAAACTTAGGGGAGTCTATGAAGGAGCTCCATGCCACTAGTGGGCAGGTAGGAGAAGCCTTTACTCGGTCAACGTGCACTTGACAGAACTTAGGGGACCACCACAAACCCACATAACACATAATTCATGACTTGTAAACTTGTTGCCCAAAATGGCAATTCTTGAAAACTTGCTTTTCATAGACATGAAGTATTTCAAAAACATGATTTCATAAACTTGCATCTTTTCAAAAAGAACAAAATGTTTTCATAAATCATCAACACAATTAATGTAGTAAACATATAACAATTTCACAATCCAACCAAGAGCAAATAAATGCAACATCTATGATGCAATTGAAACCATTAAGCTTTCTTAATTCAAAGAAAACAATAAATGGCTTATTTACTCTATTATAAAAATGTACCCACCTTGAATTTCTTGCTTATAGTCTTGCTTAGGGATGTATTTGTTCTTGCTCCTCTTGCCTCTCTTGCCTTACTTGATTTCCATGAACAATAACCAAAATTCCATTCAATTTGGTTTAGAAATCGGAAAGTCATATCTCAACAATTTAAACTATTTCTCGTGCTGAAACAAAATTCTATGTTCAGTTTCCATCCCGAAATTGAAATTCTTAGAGACTGAATTTAGACTCATTTCCTTCATACAATTTGTATTCCTATATCTCTTATTTACTCCAAATCAAAAATAATTCCATTCGGATAACTATAAAAAAAGATATGCTCAAAATACCGAAGCATATTCTGTGTTAGAAAGTTGGTCGCGGCGACCTTTTCCAGAGAGGAAAATTTCGCATGAAAACTTACAAGTTCGTGCGAAAACTTACAAGTTTGCTGTGGAAAGACAAGGAAAGTTGGCCGCGGCGAACTTCATCCTTCAAGTTGGCCGTGGCGAACCAAGGAAAGTTAGCCGCGACAAACTTTGACAGGAGTATACGCAGAACATGATTCATTTTCCAGATTTTAACTTCCCACCTTTCACATAAAACCCATCTCAAAACTAAACCATCTCTTCTACTTCATTTTTAACTTCATTTCAACCTAATATCATTCACAAACCAATTTATAAGCTATACTTGTTCATCAACCAAAAAGATTAAAACATTTCCATATACCATTTATCAACAACTTCCTACACATATTCACTTTACTTTCACTTCTAACCATCCCTAAATATGCTTCATC
>JAOQMS010043116.1:0-12387 GCA_027563885.1 Erythroxylum longipes
GGAGGGGTGGTTGGTTTGGTTTGAAATAAGAAAATAAAGTAATACTAACCCGATGAAAGCAAATTAAACCTTTAGGTATTGTTTAGTTAAGATACAATCGTTAATTAAACCTAACTACCGAATAACCTAAGAAACGATCTCTAGATTCAATTGGGTAGTACCATTACAAATTAGGAAAATCAATTAATCAAGGCAATAACCACATATGATGTGTCATTTAACCTAGGTTATGTTATCCCTAATGATTACGAACCATTATTCACTATAAATGAATTTCAACATATTACATTGAATATTCTAGCAATGGGTTTCTAATAAAACGATCCAATGAATGCATTAAAATCATCTTTCCATAATACCCAAATACATACACATTGGCTAACATAATCAATTTCTAAAGAGAAAAAGAAAAAAAAAATACAAGGAATGATATGCTTAACTGAGTTATCAACATCAATGCACTTCCGAACAGAAGTCGGGAAGCTACCCTTCCATGGGTCTCTCACAGTTTAGAGTTTTGCCCCTTTTTCTCATCTCTCCTAAAGCTTCCTCTCAATTTTTCTCCTAGTTGAAAACCCTCCAATCTTTCATAACTCTTCCGTCACACACCCCTCAGTTTATATTAGAAACCACGTTAAAAAAGATGGGTGAGGTGGCAACTTCTCATGCCCTCTATTCTTCACTTTTTGTCCAAATGCAGCCTTCCACTACACATGTCTCTTATATTCAATTGCTAGGTTTTTAATGTCGAAAAGTGGACAACTGGCTCTCCACTTCTCTTATTGTTATCCCATTCTAGCTCCTCTTTATTTTGTTCTCCCAGCTGATACCTCACTTAAAACACATCTTTGCTTTATACCTTAATTATAGAATGTCAGCTAGTGTGTGTGGTTTCTCACTCACGTGAGCACTTTGCATGGGCATGAGAGTGTCTCACACCTATGTAAATCCATGCACAGTCGTGAGTGATGCTTATGGCTATGCAGTAATTCCAGTAGACCTTGAGCTTGCTTCACCCTCCATTCTTTTATGCTTTATCTTGTCTTCTCTTGCTCTAATCTTCATCTTCTTGCTCCATGAAGACAAGTGAATGTGTATCTTCAGAAAATGGCCCCAAATATAGTGCTTTCAACTCACTTTAACTCCTTTGCTTTCGAATTTTTCCTAAAACCACAAAAGAGTGAAAGTAAGTATCTTAAGCAATTTCATGTCAATAATCACTAAATTTTATGGAATTATTATACAATCAATTAAGCACATGTGATAAAGCCCCTAACATTCTAAGTTATAATCATCATACTTGAGGTAATGGGCTATTAATGGCCCTTATTTTTGGTTTTTTACCCAATCTCCTTTAGGTAGCAGCCACAAAAGCTTTGTCTTGAGGGATTGTCAATATTAGAGGTGTTCTTTGTAATGGAGTTTATTCCCTTTACTTGGTTAGATGAAGCTTTCGTATTATGATCAACAGTATTTTCCATTTATAAGTCATATAATCTTCATCCTAGCTTGATCTAGTAGGGTTGACAGAGTTGTTTTTATCTTACAACTTTTCCTTTATTAGCTTATTGTGATTCTACATTTTTTTTAAAGGAATAAGATTGATTGGTACATTAGCAATCCGTTATATAGGATCAAATTCCTTAATAGAAGGTACTAGTACCTCTATAATCTCATTAAGGGGTTCCCATAACTTTAATATATGCTAATTTGACTATAATTATACACCCATATTTAATGTATTTTGCTTGATATTTTGTAGTTTTGATATATATTTGGTATTTAATTTGCTCCAGGTGCATTTATAGGTGATAATTTCCTTCTTGGACTAAAAGGAAAAGAATTGAAATGAACTCATCGCACAAACCAAGATTTGAAGAAACTTGGACTTACACGATCATATATGTGTCTGTGTAAGTCTCTGTGAATGTGTAAAGTAACAATTTTATGTATTTTTGGAGCTACATGATCACTAACACAGTTGTGTAAGTGATCATGTATGTCCGAAAATAGTTTTCACTATAAAAGGACGTGAGCAGAGGCAAATTAAAGAGAGCTGCATTTTGCAACAATTTTGAGACATAAGACACCTAGAGGGACGATGATTTTAATTAAGGGACGAGAAAACATGAAAGCATAAAGATATTTAGTAGATAGCTATATCAAGTCCAAATTGTAAAAAGATGTAATAAATGAAAAAGGGAGATTTAGAATTATGATGTCTTTGTTTTCTATTAGTTTTCATCATTTTATCTTTGATTTTGTTTACAATGATTAGTAACTAAATGTTTTTAAAGTCTATGTGTGATGAACCCTAGTAACAATATGTTTTGATCTTTTACTTAATGCAATTATATTGATTTATTATTGAGATTCAATTATTTGTTTTATTCTTGTTCTAATATATTGATTTGATTTCATATGATTAACATTAAGAAATTCCCCTGTATGAATAGATCTACTATAATTAGAAGGAGTTGCATATCTATTATAATTGGAAGGAGTTGCATGTAATCCTAGAGATAGGCTAACATAAATCTTCTGAATTAGGGTCAAACCTAATAGCAAAATTCATAAATTGATAAATCAATCTTAGAAGTTTTAATTAGAAATATTTCTATTAATCATATGTTGGATTAATTGTTAACAATTTTAAGAGAGTTATTAATATAAGATAGAAATTTCTATAATACAATAATTAGTAATATAATTGCATGATAAAAGGTTAATAATTTATTGATTCTTAGGGGGAATTCATTACTTAGACATTACTATTTGATATCGATCTTTCTTCCTATTTTACTTTTCATGAGTTAAAGATTGTTTAATCTTAATTTAGTTAATTTGTTTAGTTTTATTTTTAATTAAAACCAAAAATCTGATTCTTAGGTTAGATAATAGAAAAAGGTGACTACTAATACTTACCATCTTCGTAGGATCGACCCGTACTTGCTTGTACTACCTGCAGCTATTTCGTGCAGTTGCGGTAAAATTAATGTTGACCTTAACTCTCAGAGAGTAAATCAAGTTTACTCATTGTATTTTGCCTGATATTTGATAGTTTTGTTGTATATGTGGCATTTAATTTGTTTCAAGTGCATTTATATGTGATAATTGCCTTCTTGGACTAAAAGGAGAAGAATTTGAATGAAATCATAGAATAAAATGAAGATTTGAAGCAACCTGGACTTACACGGCTATGTATATGCCTGTGTAAGTCTTTGTGAACATGTAAAGTCACGATTTTATATATTTTTGAAGCTACACGATAATTAATACGACCTTGTGGGTGATTGTTTGTGTCCTAGAAGTCTTAGTTTTCGTTATAAAAGGACATGAGCGGGAGATGAGATTTATAGTAGTTTTGAGAAGTAAGAAACCTAGACAGGCGATGATTTTGATCAAGGGACTAGAAAAATATGAAGTTAACATATGTGATCCTATAGAAAGCTACACCAAGTCCAAACTTTCAAGAATATTCAATAGAAGAAAAAGGAAGATTTAGAATCATGATGTCTTTTTTTCCTATTAGTTTTCTACATGTTAAACTTTGATTTCATTTTCTATGATTGGTAACTAAAATTTTTTAGTGTCTAAGTTTGATGAATCCCATTTTAGGATAACAATATGTTTTGATCTTTTATTTAATTCTGTTATATTTATAGATTATTGCAATTCAATTATGTATTTTATTCTTGTTCTAATATATCTAAAATATTAGTGCATGGTTTGAATTCAAATGATTGAGATTAAGAAATCCTCTTATATGAACATATTTACCACAATGGAAAGAGTTGCATGTAAAGCAATCCTAAGGGCTTTAACTAGAAAGATTTCTATTAATCAGTTAATGGATTATTTGTTAATAGTCTAGAGAGAGATATTAACATAAGATAGGAATTGTCATGGTCCAACAATTGCCTTTTTAATTTTTTCCAAGTGCGTTTATAGGTGATAATTGCCTTCTTAGACCAAAAGGACAAAAATTTGGATAAATCGTGACATAAAACAAAGATTTGAAGTAACATGGACTTATATGACTATGTTTGTGACTACATAAGTTTCTGCGTAAATTCATGATTTTATGAGTTTTTAGAGCTACATGGCCATTAAAAAAACATGGTCACCTATATGGCCATGTAAGTAACTGTGTATGTCCTAAAAACCCTATTTTCCACTATAAAAGGATGTGAGAGGAGGCAAATTAAAAAGAGCTGAGTTTTGTAGCAGTTTTAGGACGTAAAACAACTATAGGGGCGACAATTTTGATCAAGGGATGAGGAAAACATAAAGTTAACATCAAATGATCTGATAGAAAGCTACATCAAGTCCAAACTTGCAAGAAGATTCAAAAATAGAAAAGGAAGATTTAGCATTATAATGTCATTTTTTATATTAGGTTTTCTTCATGTTAATCTTTGATTTCATTTTCTATGATTGTAACTAAACAATTTTAGTGTCTAGATATGATAAACCTAGTTTGGGATAACAATATGTTTTGATCTTTTTTTAATGCAATTATATTGATTGATTATTGCAATTCAATTATATGTTTAATTCTTGTTCTAATATATCCAGAATATTAGTGCATGATTTGATTTGATTTGATTGAGATTGAGAAATCCTGTTCATATCTACCATAATTGGAAGGAGTTGCATGTAAATGTAAAGATAGGCTGACATAAATGTTCTATATTATGGTCAAACTTAATAACATAATTCATAAATCGATAAAGCAATCCAAGGAGTTTTAACTAGAAATATTTCTATTAATCAATTGATGGATTAGCTGCTAATATTCTTGAGAAATTTATTAACGTAAGATAGGAATTTCCATAGTCTAATAATCAATAATACAATTACATGATAAAAGGTTAATAATTTATTGATTCTTTTTTTAAGAATTAAAATGTACTAAAAAGAAAGCATAAAGAACATGCTTGGAGAGGTTCTAATCTCTCTTTAGTCTTTTACAACAAAAGCCAACTTAAAACGACATCATACATCAGCACCTATTAGAACAACATTGTTACGGTGAGAACACACTCATTTACTAGAATATTGTCGTTTGAAACTGAGGTAAAGATCTTCCCTTTCTACACATCGGATGTATTAGTATTATCGAATTAGGGTTGTGAGAAAGGAAAAGGTATGATCGGAGGTAGTTTCCTTTCTCGGATTCCTTCCATCTGACCAGAGGTAAGGATTTGATCTTTGTGTATCATCCCTCTTTTCATCCTTCTTGTAACTTGGATTGCAATCTCACAGTCATGTGTTTATCTCTGCAAAGGAAATCGATAAGTGACAAGGAACTCATGGAGATTTGATGGTTTCGAGTGAGCTGGTTCAGCTGGTTAGGGAATATTTTAGCTTCCTCTTTGTTGCTTTTTCTATACTGTATTTCCTCTGCATCTCTTCCCTATACATATGTTTACATTTTGAGATACTACTATTTGATATTGATCTTTCTTCGTGTTCTACTTGTCCCGAGTTAAAGCTTGTTTAATCTTAATTTGTTTATTTTTTAGCCTTATTTTCAATTAAAACTAAAATTATGTTTCTTAAGTTAGATAATAGAAAAAGGGTAACCACTAATAATCACTATCTTTGTGGGATTGACCTATACTTGCCTTTACTAGTTATAGCTATGTCATGCATTTGTGGTAAATTTTAATATTGCTATAGAAAAAAAGGCAATCAAGTTTTTGGTGCCCTTGTCGTGGATGGTAATGTTAGGAATGCTTAGATTCTCTTAATCTAATAATTATTTTTTGTATTTATTTTATTTTTCTTATATTTCACTATTTTTTTGCTCAATCATTTAATTATCTTTTGAACTTCTCTACTTTGACTTTAAGTTAGTGACCTATTATTAGGATTTACAATTTATCGCTATAGCCACGTCTCATAATGGAAGGATGGAGCAGTCGTTATTCTTATGAAAGTTATAATATGTCATCACAATATATAATATCACCATATTAGAAAGAGATGTTTTTTGACATGTTTTCAAAAGCTTAACTGATATCCATACCATGTTGTGACATTTTGGGAGTAATTATTCCAATCATAAATTTCAAACACCAAACTATATGTGAGAGCAACCAAGCATGCAAAACTAACCTCAAAATATACCCTATGAAAATACATATAATTCATATCAAAACAAACCTTATGCATATGGATGGAAGGACTATGCTCTGACTGAATATGTAAAATAATAACAAAAACAAGAAATTATTATAGATAAAATAATAAAATACCTTGCCAATAGTGAAGCTAGCCGACATGAATTCAATGAGAGATTTTGTTCATTTAAATATATTAAGGATAATAACTTATACTATCTGAGCTTACTAACGTCTCATAGTAGAGAAGAGATTAAGGTAAATTTTATGAATGAAGTTGCATCTCAAGAAGGAGAGGAGGTAATTGCTACTATAGGAGAGGATGATGAATAGATGAAAGATGTAGCAGAGGAACAAGAAGATGAGGAAGCTTTTTTATAACAAGAGCAAGAAGAAAAGGAGGAAGCCTCTGTCTAAAACGAAGAGGAAGTTGATAAGTGGAAAAAGATGATTGAAGTATAAAAAGAGGAAGAAACCTTTATCTACGAAGAGAAAGTGGAAAAGTGGAAAAAGGAGATTAAGTAAGAACTAAAGGGCGAGCCAATTTAGAAAACTACTAATGAATCATTGGAAGTTACCTTAAGTACGAAGGGTTCCCACTTCCTACGTGACAAACCACTTATGTCAACTGAAGATTTAGGGAGCTTTATTATCCTTTATTTTATTAACAGTTTGTCATTAGAAAGGGCATTAATGGAGTCCATTGAAGTTATTAATTTGATAATTATCCCCTTATCATTATCTTGCAATAGGAGGTGTATTTACAGGCTACTAAGTTGCCTTGGCGAGAAACGAGTCAAAGCAAGCCACTTATTATAGCTCCATGATGACGGTAACATGCAGGGTACATCAAGCTAACAATATTAAACAAGCACTGCATGGGAGACAACCTATGAATTAGGGTAGGTTTTATTTTAAATTTTACGATATTTCTATTTTCACATTTCATATTTACTTTCTTTTGTGTTATTTTTATTTTCTTTTATTGTTTTTATCCCTTTTTCATTATATTTTACAAGGATGTTAGTATCTAATATTGGATAGATAGTTCTAACCTAATGAAAATTAGACTAATAATCTAATTACTCACGAAAGTACAAAACTCCACTTTCTCACTTTTTATTTTTATGTTTATATTATGTAAATTGGGGACAATGTACAATTTTAAGTGTGGGGAAGGGGTTAATAATTTTCTTAGCTTATTATAATCTTTATTATTGAATTTGATTAACTAATATCTTGAATTAGTTGAAAGATGTAGAATAAATACTTTATTTCATTGTTGATTATTGATTTGAATTAGTGTGTAAAATGTTGATAGTTAGAATAAACTTGCTTTAATAAGTTATACTGTTAGTAATCACTGAAATATTCAATTGAATGAAAATTACATATTACACACATAGGACCATCTTTTTTGTGAGCTTTTGAACCTAAAAGGAAAAATTCATAAAATTTCAAGCTCTTTTATGCTTTCATGTGTGTTATCATGCATAGTTGAACAAATCTAGAACTTGCTTTTATTATTCACGTTGAGATCACATTTGTTAAATTAGAAGCATTAAAGTGATAAAGGTATTTAGGTTCAACATTTGTTCAAGCCTATTTCTTTAATAATTACCCTACATATTTTATCCTTTAGGAAAAACCGATTTTAAGCCTTGGCCTTTTTCATTGATTATAACTCAATTATTAACCTTTACCCTATTTTCCGTAGAAGCTTTTTTTTAGTGTTTTGAATCCTGAAGGTTATTTACATTACTTAAAATATAAAAAATCTATGAGCATTGAAAAAGAAAAAAAGTATAGTACCAATGGTTTTATAATGAAATACTTGTATATTATGAATGAGTTTCTTGTGATTCCTCTTTAGTAAATTTCTTTCAAATTATCACATTTTTATTATCCCAATCACATCTTACCTAAGCCCTATTACAACCTTATAAAGATCTTTTGATTTTTGTTTCTAGTTTATATACAAATAGTGGAGATATGATAACATTGCAAGCTTATAGTTAAGAGTTCTACTATGTATTGATTGGAACCCTATCACTTGAGTACATTGAGTGAAAACTTGGTGATAGTGAAAAAATTTATGCTTTTGATTTTGAAAAGATTATTGATTTGATTATTTTTAATATTGACCTATAAAGTTAGCTTTAGGATAACTTGATTATACTTGTATGTTAATTTGATTAATATTACATGGTGATTTAGAGTATGAATGGATATGTTAGGATTAATAAAGGATGGATGTATATAATTAATAATTTCGATTATGATATGCTTGGTAACAAGCAAAAGCTTAATTACCATCAATGAAGAGTTCACAACCCTTATACACTTTACTGATTATCACATTCCTCCCTAGAGGTGTACTTACAAGTAAAGGACTATTCAAAGGCATTGAATTCATAGCATGCAACATCATACTTGTAGAAACAAATGAATGAGTGGAGCCAGAATCAATAAAAACATATACTTCAGAATTAAGTAACTGAGCCATACCCGTGACAACTTCAGGTGCGGCTGCAGCTTCCTCTCTTGTCATGGCAAACACCCTTGCCTGTGCCTGACCCCTTGGCCTTCCTGGAGGAATAGCCTTCCTTGTAGCTCCAAAACTGCCCACCTCAGTGACTGGTCTGGTTCCTACTGCTTCTGCTCTCCTTGGGGCTTGCAACTGCGACCCCTCTTGCCTTGTTACTTGAAGACAGTCCCTGATCATGTGTCCCTTCTCTCCACATCGAAAGCATGCTCGAAGTAACTTGAAACATTCTCCTTGGTGAAGTTTCCCACAATACCCACATTGGGAGTTTGTGTATCTACTCCTCCCCGTCCTTCCAGTGCCTCCCACATTTGAGGCTTGCCCTGAAACTGCCTTTGCCTACTTGTTCTTGGTAGAACCGCTACTTCCCACTTCACTCTGTGTGCGGGAACTCTTCACACCCCTCTCAGGTATTGGAGCACTCACCCCATTTCTGGAAAATTACTCCCTGCTCTTCGTCTTCTTACGCACTTCATATTTGATATTCTCCAGCTTCTCAGCCTAGAGTACAGCATCAACCAACTGTTGGTTGTCACAGAAATTATAGATCAAGACTTTCTCCTTGATCCCCAGATAGAGACCTCCCTCAAACTTACGGCACTTGTCTTCCTCATTCGCCACAATGTTGGCCGCATATCAGGAAAGTTGAGTGAACTTCAGTTCATACACACTCACACTCATGTCCCTCTATGTGAGATTGAGAAATTCCCTGGCCTTCTTTTAAATATAAACCCTCGAGAATTATTTCCTCCTGAAAGCTTCCAAAAAGTCTCTCCATGACAACACTAGAGGCATATCCTGGCTGTGGGGCGTTGATTGCCATCAATGAAGTGCGTCCCCCTATAGCAAGCTCATTGCATAATCTAACTTCTCCTCATCCGAGCACTTCATCTGAATTAGAACCCTCTCGGTCCTCTTCAACCAGGCTTCAGCCTCTTCCGGATTTGTAGTTCCATTAAAATACACCGCTCTATACTTACAAAGCTTGTCATACTGTCCACTTCTATCTACTGAAGCTTGCATCGGGACTTGTGACCCTTGGACCATGGGATATGAAAAAGCCTGACGAAGGCTTGAAAGAATCGTGGATCCATGGGGTTTGTTTGAGGCATAGGAGGAGGCAATGGAGGCACCTCATACTACACACTAGGTGCCTCAGAATCTGGAGCAGAATGTGTTCCTGCATCTTGCGGGACATAGGATTCATCCGTACTCCCATGGCGAGAGCAAGATCAAGTCATAGCTCCTCGAGTTCTTTTTCGAGGCGGCATATTCACTCCTTCAATATAAAACCATTGAAAACCTTTAGTTCATGCAAAACAATTTCAAAGTATGCAAATCAGTTCAAATCATATAATACAATTTCAAATTAAATGAAATAATTCAAAACAATGCAAGTTATTCATTTAAAACAATGCATGTTCATTTCATGTCCTAAATAACCCATTTCATGCCTAAACCTTGTCAGAAACGTAGACTTAAACCTAGTCGCTCTGATACTACAACATGTTGGACCCCGTTTCCGGAGCCCAACATCAGACATGGGATCATGAAGCTTGAGCGTAGAGGGAGGCTTAGAATTTAGAAATTGACAGAAGAATTCTTTGGAAGCAAAGGCAAGCTTCCCCGCGGCGAACTGTGATTTCGCTGCGGCGAACATATGCAAGTAAACCTCACTGACCCTTTGGGTGAATTATGCCGCTGCGAACAAGTATAACTTCGCCGTGGCGAAGTCGCCACGAGAAAATTAGAATTTCCTTCAGATGAATTACGCGGTGAACTCTTGGCTTCGTTATGACGAAAACCCCTATGGCAGAACTCATAACCTAACTACCTATCTTACTAAAATGCAAACTTAAAATCCTTCAGCCACATTCATAAATTCAACCCAAAAAAAATGATAAGAACGTAACCAGAAACATTTTCGCAAAATCTTAATCTCATTTCCATAAATAGATACTTTGCAAAAACAAGAAAAATCATAGACAAATCCAAATATATATTTCATTAATATCAAAAGTAAGAGTTTTACAAAGGTTTAATCGCATTTCAAGCCACAATACATCATTTACTTCATAATCCAAAAATATAAAAGATACTTGAAATGCAGCTAAACCCTTAAATTCCAAAAACCTAACTCAAAATTCAATAGTATGCAGCTTCGGAGTGATGCCATGACTCTTGACTTACTCGATCTCTTGCTCATCACCTAAATGGGGGGAAGGAGAATGGGAGTGAGCTTAAAGCTCGTGGATAACAGATTTATAATCGAGAAACAAGCAAAAACCATTTTCAAAACTCATTGCCATTATACATTTTGAAAACCATAATAATTTCCCATGAAAATCACCAAACACTTATTTCTCAAAATTCTCACTTTATCAAACAGTTCATGAGCAATTATAACTTATGTATGCATCAAACTTGCTAACATTTCAAAAGTAGATAAGCACATCATAATGGTTTGGGTAAATCCATAAACATGGCGAACTACACATTTCCATTTAATGGTCCTATGTAGTCATAAAACTTGACGTACTATTGTAATTCCACAAGGTGGTCATACGTAGACGTAAACATAAGGGAGTCCATGAAGGAGCTCCGTACCACTTGCGGGCAGGTGGGAGAAGCCTTTTCTTGGTCAACGTGCACATGACATTCTTGAATGGATTACACCAAACCAACATAACATGTAATTCATGAATCGAAAACAGTTTTCCCAAATGGCACCTTGTTAGAAACTTGTTTTTTATGCACATGGGATATTTCAAAAAAAACCTGATTTCATAAAGTTGCATCGTTTCAGAAAGAACCATTTTTAAAATCTTTTCATAAATCATCAACACAATTCATGTAGCAAACATATAACAATTTCACAATCCAACCAAGAGCAAATAAATGCAACATCTATGATGCAATTGAAACCATTTAGCTTCCTTGATTCAAAGAAAACACTGAGTGGCTTATTTACTCTATTGTAAAAATGTACCCACCTTGAATTCCTTGCTTATAAACTTGCTTAAGGATGCCTTTTCTCTTGCTCCTTTTTCCTCTCTCGCCTCTCTTGCCTCACTTGATTTCCTTAAACAATAACCAAAATTCCATTCAATTTGGTTTAGAAATCGGAAAGTTATACCTTAACAATCTAAACTATTTTGCATGCTGAAACAAAATTCTATGTTCAGCTTCCAACTTGAAATTAAAATCCTTAGAGACTGAATCTAAACTCTATTCCTTCATACAATTTGTAGCCCTATGTCTCTAGTTTAAAATAAAAAATCAGTCCATTTGGATAACTACACCAAAAGTTATGCCCAAAATACCAAAGCATGTCCTGTGCTGGAAAGTTGAGTTCATCGCGGCAAAACCAAATTCGCCGCGGCGAAATTGTCTGAGTTTGCCGCGGCAAAACCAAGTTACCCGTAGCGAAATTGTCCAGACTAAGAACATGTTTTGTGACGCCGCGGCGAGAATATCCAGAAACCCTTTCCGCAAGAAAGTTTTTGCAACATTTCTCCTCTTTTTACTTCCCACCTTTCACATATAACCCATCTTATCACTAACCCATCTATTCTACTTCATTTTCAACATAATTCCAATCCAATATCATTCACAACAATTCATAATCTAGTTTTTAATCATTAACCAAACACAACATTTACATAATCATTCATCAACAACTTCCTACACATATTCACTTTATTTTCACTTCTA
>JAOQMS010043117.1:0-12385 GCA_027563885.1 Erythroxylum longipes
AATCAAATTGTTCCACACTGCAGAGAACCCAAATTAATTCAAGTTGCAAACTTACTTGGAAAGAGGAACACTACACTACTGATTGTTAATGACACTTTTCTTTGTTGAGCACTGGAAAGAGGAAGACAAAGAGGAAATTCACATTCTTGCACAATGGAAATAAGTAGGACATGGAAATGGGTATTATACAAAATGAACCTTACTAGCTAAAACCAAAGAAAAGGGAGAGAAGCCTAAAACGAAGTGACTAATTTTCGTGTAGTGGAAACTGTTGGAATGTCAGAAGGAGGGAGGAGAAGCTCGACGGCAGCGCAACGTAGGTGTTGGGGGTTGAGAGGCGGGAAGGAGAAGGAGACTACCAGAGACGTTTTAACAAACACACAACGACTTCATTTGGTTTTAAACCAAATGATGTCGTGTTGTCCGTGCGGAAAACGTTTTAATAAGGCCTTTTGCGATAAAACGTCGCAGATTCTATTTTGCGACGTTCTATTCCTAAAACGTCGCAAAAGCTATTAAAAATCCGCGACGTTTTCATAAAATGAAAATGTCACGAAAAGTTTGAACAATCCGCGACGTTTTACCAGTAAAACGTCGCGGATTGCGTTAATTTTTGTTAATATGTTTTTCAAAATTTGTAATTTTTGTAAACCACAAAAAGATGTTTTTATTTTGTTATAATCTGATTTAACATTAAAAATTCAATATTCAATTATAAGAAAATTAATCATATACAAATAATTGAAAAAATAAAATTCATAAAACTAATATATTGGAAATGTTAATACTATAATATTCATGAAATATTATGAGTTATGACTATAACACGTTCAAGTAGGTTCTTTACTAATGTAGATGATACAATTTAGATTTGGACATATTAAAAAGTTGAATGGATATTGTAAAGGAAAATGAAAATTTTATATGAACCTATATTAAAAACATACAACAATTTCTTGTCTCTTACATTTGCCTTATTGTAATAAACATTACAGAAATAGCTTTATTATAAAAAATAAAAAGATAAAAAATTACTTATCTAATCACAATCTCACATTATATTGAGTATATTCTCATAAATCATAATACTAAAAGGCAAATCTTAGAAGTACGATTTATATGCACACAGTTAAGAATATAAATCATCAAGTATTATTCAAAGCTATTCTTAATATGCCAAACATACAAGATCTATAGAATTTCTTCCACAATAAACTTCAATTTTGACCATCTCTTTTTATCCTTAATATTCAACTATAGAATAAAAACAAGAGCCAATTATATTTTCTACGTACAAATATCATTAAAGTTGTTGGTTTTAAGTTACAAAATTATATGTAAAGCTTTATTTTCTCCATCTCAACAATTTATATAACAGTCCTATAAATTTCTCCAACACCACCATTCCTTTAACCATGACACACCAACCTTAGTTTGTTTACATTGATTTGGACACATATTTCCTATTAAAGATGTTAAAAGACAAAAAAAAAATCAACAACCTCAATTTGATTACATTCATTTGGACGACTACATTTCAATATTTCACACATTAACTTAGATTCAGTAATTTGATACACACTGCACAACCAACGAACTAACTCAAACAACTTAAAAATACACAAAAATCAAACAAATGTAGCTAAACAACTTAAAAATACAAAAAAATCAATCAAACAACAACCCAAGAATTAGTAGGTTACTAATTATGAGTTATGGGTCATAGATCATAGGTTGTCGATTGTGGGCCTAGCAGGTTTGGTGAGTTATAGGAGAGTTGGAAGATTGGAAGGTGGAAGCCTCACAAAGACGAGATACCAGTTGTCTTAATGAGAAATTGGTGCTTGGTGATGTCGCAATTAGGAGTTCTCATGTAATAGTCAGTTTCCTAACCTATTGAGAGAATAGAGTGATAGTCACATGAATTGCAGTATATTAGAAAGAATTGGTACATTTGGGATATGATTTCATTCACATGCATAACATGAGTGTATATATACACAAATTTTGATTTAGGAAAATTGCACTCAATTGATATATTTTGGGGTGTGAAAGGTTTAAAATGATTATGATTTGATTATGTATTGCTTATGTCTTGAATTTTGTTTTGATGGATTACAAGTAGTAAATTTGAAATTAATTGTTGCAATTAGAATAAAATTAATGAATTAAATTGTACATTTAGTCTAGGGAAAATGTCAAGTGGCAAGATAAGTTGACACACGAAAATTTAAGATGACTAAGCCGATAAAATGAGTGACATTTGGCATGGAAAATTAAGTGACAAATGGAATAGGAAATTAAGTGACAAATGACATTAGTGATTGAGTGACAAATGGCAGCTTATGGAGAGGACAAGTGACTTACATGCATAGGTGACAAATGCCATTGTATAGTAGTGACACCTAGTACCTAATGAGTTAAGCTACTGCAGGGATAGATTTTGTTATGTTCATTCTTCTTCTTTCCTTTACTCTCACCATCGAAACACTTACGCACCCTCACATCTTCTGAATTTTGCTTCAATTTCGTTCATAGTCACTTCAAGATCCATACAAATATCTGCTCAAAGATAGCTATAAACTGCTCTCATCATGTTTCCTTTGCTGAAATCATTTTACTTCCATCTTGTACTTGGATGATTTTGCATGCATGGAGAGCTAAGTTATCTTGATAATTGAGGTGGAACTTGAGCTAAATAAGTAAGTGAAATTTTGATCTTTCTGGCATGTTGAAATAGAAATTTTATTATGAATGAATTGGGATGGAATGCATGTGGAGTTGATGGTGATGTTATGCTGGAATATGATGGATGAATTGGTTACTTTTCTGTTTTGTTATTGAAGCATGAAAACAGTAGGTTGTAGACTATTAAATGGATGATTTAGGATGACATTTGAAGTATAAATGAAGGTGGATTCATGGTAAAGATAGGTGTTGTTGAAGTGTTCTTGAATCTGGAAAATTAGAGTTGTAGATGTGTTTGTAAAAAATGACGGTTAATGACATAAGTGAGCAAAATTTTGTAAGCCTTAGTGTAGCCAATATGGAAGTTAAATTAACCTGAAATGAAGTAACCTTAAAGGACATGAAATCTGGAAAATTACAGGTGTTAGTGATATCTCTAATCTTATAAAATCCGTAAAATATTAAAGGTAGTAAAGTTACACACATTAGTGATGTTGATGACAAATTCTAGAATTTTAATTTCAGCCTTGCGTACATGTCAAACCAGCTGAGAAATTTCACTATAAATTGGTATATTTGAACTTGATTAAGGCTAGAATAAGCCCAGATTTTTTCTTGATTAATTGGTTAAGAGCTTGATAAGTTTATTTAGTTAATTGATGCCATAACCTAAAGAATGGACTGTTTTGACGTGATTGAGTTCAAATACAAAAATTATGATTTGTTAAAGGAATAAATGATTTTTTTAATACAAACATGATCTTAAGGACATAAGTAATGTGTATAAGGTATCGATGAATGAGCATTGAAGAACATGGGTTAATTATGAATGAGAATTGGGTAAATGTATGAATATATGTTGTTGGAAAAAGTTTGGTGAATGTATAAATCTAGCTTGCTGAAATTCCAGATTTAAAGTAACAATAGTGTGTGTTTTATAAGAGGCTTTTTGACCATGAAAGTGGTCAAGGATAAGTGTAAAGTATGGTTGATGAATTTGGAGTGAATCAAGCTAACTTAAAGGTACAAACTTGATTGGAAAATGGTAGTATACAAAATATAATGTTTGAATAGTCTTAGGGTGTATGAGCATAAATTGAATAGTCAAGATATATGTATAAGAATACATACCCTAAAAGTAATTTTAGCATGCATTGAACATGACACTTATACATATGCATGATTGAATATTTATATGATTAAACAAGTTAGTTATTTGTGAACTAGAGATTTATTGCATGACTATAGACGCACAAGTTGATCGCTAACATCCAGACACAGCCGGATCATTAAGGCAATAGCTTTTCTGGAGAGTACTGTGAGTTAACCTAGATGTTTCTCACTAAGATTGAATTGTTTTTGGTTAACTTTTAGTTATTGAATGGTTACTTATATGATCGTTATGATTCCAGACATTGTTGATCTCAGTAGTTTAATACTTAGGACTGTATATAGAAGTGTTTTCAAATTGTATGTGTAATATGGAATGTGTACACAACTGAATGTTGAATACCAGACTCAGGTCCGAAGAATGTGATAAATGAAATGAATATATTGAATGAAAAGTATTGATAACATATTATGTGAATTGAAGCATTCTATTACATTGATATGCATGATCAAATAAAAGAATTGTAACCAGAGTGACCAACATGAAAAAGAGCTTCAAGCTCAGGAATTATTAATAGTTGTGCATTAGTCTATGTCTTTTTAAAGTAATTGGTATGTGTTTCTTGCATAATTGTTGATTATTGTTGTATTTTAGGATTCATTTTGTATATTTTCATTTAGTTTGATTTCCATTGTTATTCATTTATGTTTGATGTTAATTTATGGCAAAGATTGATTATTTTTATGTAGGAAGGAAGATTGAGCAACTTGAAGATTGAGCTAGAGATCAAAGAGGAGAAGAGAAGAGGAGATTCTTTGCTGCCAATTCCCACGATCGTGGGAATCATAATTCGAGATATTATGCAGGGCTTCATTAAGCTTAGGGTTTCAAGACTATTAAAAAGAGATTTAAGCCTCCATGGTGAAGGAGATGAAGCCCTTCTATAAAAAGAGCCTCCTTGAGTGAAGAATACAAGTTTTGAGCTTTGAGGAAGGTGAAGATTCAAGGATTATCATCAAGATTGGGAAAAATAGCACATCAACATCAAAAAATTCAGTTTGTGGAAAAGAAGAGAAGTTTCCTTTATTCAATTTTCTTTGTTTTCTTTCCTCTAATCTTTGTAAGATGGATTATTTGTGTGTTGATGATGTTATGGAGACCAGATTGGCTGATTTTATTGAATTGAATGAAAGTGTCTTTGATGATTGTTGATTTTATTTCGATCTTGCAATAAATCGAGAGAGTGAGCAAGATTATTTATGTAGGATTGTACAATGAGTGTTGGCAACCTATAGACATACAATCATAACGTTAGTTGATTAGTTAGAAGAGAGATTTTGACTAATTCGATTGATCACCCATATGATAGTTTAATAACTAGATAAATTGATTGAGTTATTGGGTAGGTTGAGAGATCGTTCAATTGATTCCATTTAATTTGATTAGGAACAATTAATTACACCTTAAGAGAGGGTGGTTAAGACATTTAAAAATCTTAGGTGAGACACAATTCAATTAACACAATAGGAGGGAGGCAAAATAGGGAAAAAGTAATCTCTAGTCTTTAGATTCTTGAGTTCTAATTCTCTGCACTTTGGTATTGTTTATTGTTCATTCTTAGTCTTTCAATTTTAGTTTAATTTTTCAGATTATTTCTATTACACAATTTCATTTCTTAAACAAAGTTTGATCTAAAATTAAGTGGTATCTGAGCAACAATCCCTGTAGGATCAATATCTGTTTTCTAACTACAAGTTACGACCTATACACTTGCAATTTTTTAGTGTAAAACTAGGAATTGCTCCTAATCAATAAGTTTTTAGCGTTGTTGCCAGGGATTGATTGTTTAACATCTTATTTAATTTAGATTACTTTAATTTAAGCATTTTTGATACCTTTCCTTGTATAATTGCAGGTGCATAAACACAAGGACCACAAGTGAAGACAAATTTCCCAACATCAAAAGACACGAAAGAGAATTAAGAAGGGCAAAGTGTCTAAATTTTTCACAACAAAATATGGATGAAGAAGGAGAAGAAGGAGGATCGGAAAGGACATTGATGGATTTAATGAGGCCAGGATTTATTCCTCAAGGAGTGGCGAGACCGGTGGTTCAAGCGAACAATTTTGAGATAATGCCAGCACTCCTCAACATTTTACAAAACAGTGTACAATTCTACGGGCTATCCAATGAGGATCCGAATGTCCACATTGCCAACTTTTTGTAGATTTGCCACACTTTTCGATTTAATAGAATGTCTAATGATACGATGAAGCTGAGGAGATTGTTTTCATTCACGTTGAAAGATCGAGTGAAGATATAGTACAACTCCCTGAATTCAGGACAAATTACGACTTGGGAGCAGCTTACCCAAGAATTTCTCGCGAAGTATTTCCCGCTAACAAATACTATGAAGATTATCAAGGAAATCATGAATTTTCAGAAGAACGATGGAGAATCTCTCTATGAATCTTGGGAGAGATTTAAAGAATTGTAAAGAAGCTTAAGAGAGTTCTTGCTTCAGATGTTCTACAATGGAGTGAATCCGAGCACAAGAGGAAGCATCGATGCAATAGCTAGAGGTTCATTGATGAAGAAGACTATGGAAGTAGGTCATGATCTTTTGGAGGGATTGGCGAGTAACAGCTACATGTGGTCAAGCGAGAGGAGAAGATACGGGTAGAAAGATAAAAAAGGTATGATACCTATTGACTATGTTACTACTTTACAGGCTCAAATTACGGCTCTTACGAAACAGTTGAACAACATACAAAGAGCATCCTCCTCTACAGTGAAGGCAATGTAAGTGCAATGTGAGTTGTGTAGGCAGAACAACCATGACTCAACATAGTGTTTTATATTGGGAACTGGTGGTACCGAATAGGTAAGTTAACTGGGTCAGCCGAAAAGAGGTAACAATCTGTACTCCAATACTTATAATCCGGGATGGAAAAAGCATCCAAATCTTTCTTAGAGTAATAAAAATGTAGGTCGCCAAGTGGGACCATAAGGAACGCTGGGATTTCAGCAAGACCGAATTGGAGCGATGGAAAGTAAAATGGACAAGATGATGGAAGTATTAGGGTCCAAACTGGCAGCTCAAGAGGAGAATCAGAAGAGGATATTTTCAAGACAGGAGGAAAGTTAGAAGAGGATGGAAATGAAGTTTGACTAGATCATGAAGAACCATGCATCATCCATCCACAATCTGGAGGTTTAGGTAGATCAACTTGCTAACGCTTTATCTTCTAGAAATACAGGTAGCCTACTGAGCAACACCGAAGTTAACCTGAAGGAAAGAATCATATCTATCACTTAGATAGAGAAAAAAGAAAATGAACATAAGGAGAAAGACGGAGACAAGAGAGAGGGACAAATAGTTTTGGAAGTCCTTCTAAGTGAACTAGTAAGTGAGCCGATCAAGGAACTTCAACTTGGACTTCCACATCATATTTTTGCTCAGTGGAAATCATCTTCAAATGGAGCAGCAAGGTATTCTAAAGAGGTTGAGTTAAGCAAGATGACAGATATAACAAATCAACTCCAAAGAAAGCTCACGTTAAAGGAATTAGTGAAGAAAGAGGTTAAAGAGCACATATCAAAAGGAAGTCCTCACATAGCACAAAAGAAAGAAGACTTAGGGGACTTTTTCATTCCGTACAGTATAAAGGGAGTTGAGATAGCCAGGGAATTTGCATATTTTGGAGCTGCTATTAACATAATGCCTTACACGTTTATTCAGAAGTTGGGTTTAGGAGAGCCAGAGCCTACTAAGATATTGGTGAAAATGGCCGATAGAATAGTGCATCAGCCGAAGGGGATCATCAAGAACGTACAGATACCTATGAATAAATTTATTTTCCCCACAGACTTTTACATACTGGATATTGGAGAAAATGCAGAAACCCCTATGGGTCTTGGGCAACCATTTCTGTCTACTTGTCGTTCGATTATTAATGTAGATGAGGGAGAATTAACATCGAGAGTTGGAAAGGAGAAATTAACTATCAAGGTATCCAAGAAAGACTATCGTTATTTTTTACCCCTAACAGAAATCAAGGAACCTGAATCCCAAAGAGGATGGGAAGATATTGAGGACCCTAAGAACCCATTCAGGAAGAAACGATCGTGCAGGAGAAGGCGTAGGAAGGAAAATAACAAGAAAAGTGGTGTTCATATTGGGGTGGCTCATATACAGAGTTTGAGATCAACTTCTACACTGCCACCATACCAGTCATTTGAACCGCCTTAAGCAAAAAAGAGAGTCAAGCTACAGACGTTAAAGAAGCGCTGCATAGGAGGCAACTCATGGAATTTTATTTCCCTTTAATTGTTTTTGTTTATTTATTGATGTGGTTCTTTAATTAAGATCATGTTTGAATTAAGTTTGATTGATGTTAATTTGGTTTTTGTTTGAATTTCAACTTGTTTTCTTTCTGAAATTCTTATTGATATTATTAATTTGATGTGTTTATAGGTTGTGGGATCATAAAGAATACATACCAAGTTTAGAAGTAGGATTAGAAGTGGAAGAACCACCCATCCCATGATCGTGGGAATTGGAGTGATTCCTACGATTATGGGAAATCTCTCCATAAACTTTCTAGAGAGAAAACCCACAATCGTGAGAATGGAGATGATTCCCAAGATTGTGGGAAATCCCTCCAGAAACTTTCTGGGGCATAATCCCAGGATCGTGGGAATAATATGAATTCCCAAGATCGTAGGAATTCCATCCGAAGGGAAATTTAAGTTTCCCTCCCCTTTTTTTCTTTCCCTCATTCTTCAAATTTTCACTCTTTCTCTCTCTAACCCACGAAAATTTTCCTCCCACACTCTAAAATTCTTCAATTTTCTTCTAGATTCTTGTTATTTTTTTCATATCTTTTCATTAATCTTACAATCCTTTACTCTTTTCATGCATTAATCATTCAAAACACAAGGATTTGGGAAAGATTTTTTTCTTCCTTTCTCTTAAATATGAATTTCACTCTGTTTTTGTTATTTTTGCAAATTTTCTTCTTACAATGTTACCAAAGAAGATGATGGCTAGGAAACCAGATGATGAACTACGCCTTCATGTTTTCAGTGAAGGTAAGGCACCAAAGAAGATGATGGCTAAGAAATCGGATGATGAGCTGTGCCTTCGTGTTTTCAATGAAGGTAAGCTCAATTTAGTGGCAGCTTATTGTTTCCCATTTCCAATTTATTTAAAGGAAAAAGGTATGTGTTTCCGAGACATTAGGGATAGAGAATTAGTCACTCCTAGTTATTTTGATTTTGAATTGTTAGAAACTGTAGGAGTGAGGCCGAAAATTGAGAGACTAGCTGTAAACATAGGTTGGAATAGGTTCTTTAGGTGTGACGTGCATATTCGCCCTATGATGACCATAGAGTTTTTCACTGAAGTCCAACCTAAAATGGACGTTTTCTGGTTTAGGTTTTTCGGCAATGTTTATAAATTAGATTATATCGTTATGCATGGTCTTTTCGATTTTCCAAAAACTAAAGTTTTAGATGATCACAATGTTTTTTATTTAGATGATTATTTGAAAAATCTAACAGGGGAAGAAAATTTTGACTCTAGGAATGCGCCGAATTCTTTAATCTGTAGTGTAGGGCATTTACTTTTGCACAAATTTATGTGTTTAACTGTGTTTAATAAAACTAAAAGTAACAAATGCTCAGCCAAAGAACTTTTCTTTCTGTGGTGCATGGATCGAAAAATTAAAATTAACACGCCTTTTAGAATTTTTTGATCAATAGTAAGTATTGTAAATTAAAATAGTTCATATTTTGGCATGTCTCATGTTATTACTACTTTAGCTCTGTTTTATAACCTTGATCTGGAAGATATGCACACAACGCCATTCAATATGTTTGACGTATTATATTTAAGGTGCTCTCGGATTTTGGAGTTCCATTCTATGGAAATCTGAAACCCCCAAACGTGTACTGCAGTAAAGCATAGGAGGGATGCAGACATAGTTGCTTCCTGACCCTCGATATCCCGACCAGCCCCAGAGCTAGAAGAAGAATCAGTGGAGGAGGAACTGAGTGCACTAGTGGAGGTTGACCAATTTCAACAAATCCTCAACCAGATGCCCTCCAACCAACAACAAATGACTTCACAAATCAATGAACTTGACACCCAAATGCGGCAAGTCCACAAGGAGCAGCGTAGCTTAAAGAAGAGGTTACTCAAATTCTATCAGGGGAACAATTTTGAAGCTCCTTCGCAAACACCGTTGCCAGCATCATCTCAATAAGCTTTTCTTACCCTTTTTATTTTTAAATTGTGTCATTTTCTTTTTTTTGGTTTCATGTCATTTTATTTTTTTTGGTTTGATGTTATTTTTTTGTTTCAATTTCTTTTATTTGGTTTGATGTCATTTTTCCTTATTTGGTGGTTATCTTGTCACATTGAGGATAATGTGATCTTTAAGTATGGGGACGTAGCATTGACTTTCTCAATTGCATTATTGGCATTTTGTTAAATAGGTTGCATGTTTAGGCTTATCATGTGCTTTGTGTCAGCAATGGAACTGCACTTAAATCATTCTGATGGATGTTGCCATGAAATTCTGTCATACTAGTTAGAATTAGATTAAATGCAGGCTTGAACGTAGATTAGGCTACTTGAGTAGAAAGTGAACCATATAGAGTGATGGAAAGTAGTTGGTTACATAAGCTTAGCCACAAATTGACATTTGAGCAATGAGGTAGTGTAAAAATGCATAATGAGTTTTCATTTGAGCCAATGTAAGGATTAAGCCTACATGACTCCATCCACAGTTCAATCTATTTCTTTGTTGAGTGATACTTCCTTAGGTTATTACCTTTAGAACTTGCTTTGAATCGGTTTGAGTTTACTGTATGCATGCTTAATAGAGATGATTAAGACCTCTTTTCTTTTAACCCTTGGCTTAAATAATGTACCCGTTGATTATCCCTTACTACCCCTATTGAGCTTTAGCCTTTTGTTTCTTGACAACACCCAAAATTTTAAAACCTTAAACCCAATTAACCTACCATTTCACAAGCTTAGTAGAGTATTAAGTAATATATTAGTTGGGATCATTGTGAAAATTTTAAGGAGATAATTTAAGGACACTTCTGCTTGTGAATTACATTGTATATAGTGCTATTTTGATTCATAGTTCTTCCATGTATTAAAAAAATGTTAAAAAGAGAAAGAAAAGAAAAGAAAAAGGAAGAACAAGTAAGTAGCATCAATAAGTGCAGAACATTGGTTACATTTTTATATCTCGGAGTTATGTGTTGTTATCTCGTTTTATCCACTTTTTACTTTATGAATGCCTGTGTTAACCTTTTTCCCTTTTTACCCACCTTAAACCTTACCACGTTACAACCCTAAACAAGTTTTTTTGATCTATTTATGAATGCAATCATTGTAAAGGAGAATTGGTGTACTAGCAAGCCTATGGTAGTGTAGTTTCATATAAGAAGTTTGAGCGAAACACTAACCATCAAACGCTTAAGAGAAATAAGTGAAAACCATGAAGAAGATTCATTTTACATCTATACTTATCTTTGAGTTGAGTTTGCTTATGTACACCGACGAAAAAGTAGTCATAATATGTGTAGTAATTTGATATTTCAGTTGGCTTAAATTTGAGGGATTGTATGCTTTGATCTTTGTGAAAATGAAGTGATAAAATTGATTGGTTGTATTTATTTTGCTTGAGGACAAGCAAAGATTTAAGTGTGGGGATGTTGATAGTTATGCATTAGTCTATGCTTTTCTAAGTAATTAGCTTATGTTTCTTTCGTAATTGTTGATTATTATTGTATTTTAGGATTCATTTTGTATGTCTTCATTTAGTTTGATTCCATTGTTGTTGTTTTTCTTACGTTTGACGTTAATTTAGGGTAAGAATTGATTATTTTTATATAGGAAGGAAGATTGAGCAACTTGGAGATTAAGCTAGAGATCAAAAAGGAGAAGAGAAGAGGAGATTCTCTAGAATTCCCACGATTGTGGGAGTTGGCATCCAAGATATTATGTGGGGCTTCATTAAACTCAGGGCTTCTGGACTATTAAAAAGAGATTTAAGCCTGCATGGTGAAAGAGATCAAACCCTTCTGTAGAAAGAGCCTCTTTGAGTGAAGAATACAAGTTTTGAGCTTTGAGGAAGGTGAAGATTCAAGGATTATCATCAAGATTGGGGAAAATGGCACATCGACATAAAAAATTCCAGATTTTGATATAGAAGAAAAGAAGTTTCCGTTATTCAATTTTCTATGTTTTTCTGTCTTCTAATCTATGTAGATAGATTATTTGTGTGTTGATGTTGTTATGGAGACCATGATTGGTTGATTTAGTTTTAGGGATTGCTTTTGAACTATTTTTGTTAAACTCCTATTTTATTGAATTGAATGAAAATGTCTTTGATAATTTTTGATTTTATTTCGATCTTGTAATAAATCGGGAGAGTGAGTAAGATTATTTGTGTAGGATTGTTGTTAGACCCTGAATTTCTTTTTTATTATTTTAGTAAGCATGAATTGGAAGTATTAAATGGAAGAATTAAGATTAAGCTAGAGTATAGTATGGTGTAAGT
>JAOQMS010043118.1:0-12383 GCA_027563885.1 Erythroxylum longipes
TAATTTATACCTAATTGCAACAAAACAATAAAATTAATCCCCAACATATAGTAAGAAGAAAATCGGGGTCTAACAATAAAGTTATTTCCTTAGTTGCTGATTCTGAATATTAGATCTCAAAAGAACACAGATTAGTGCTCTAGAGTATCCTAATCGAACAACCTTGAAAACCCAAAAGATCCCTTTTTTATCGTTGTTTTCATAAAAGGAGTAACACACAAAACAACAAGAAGAAGCATTTTGTATACCTATCAAAGTTACAACAAAGTCTCACCTCATAAGTTGGATGAAGCAGGAGGAGAACACCACCACCAGTTACCGTGGCCACATAATCAATGGTGGCATTATAAGCTTTGAGTCCCTCGCAAGAGAATCGAAACTTGTCCAAAGCATCATGCTATGTCAAAACGATGGCTTTGAGAACAATAACATGTGGCTTAAACAAACTTCTGTGCATGTAAAAAAAATAGATGTAAAAAAGATGAGTGGTATTATTTAAAAATGGTTTGCTAAAGAATAGAGATAAGACAATAAGGATACGTTAGCATGTTGTCAAATTTTAGATAAACGTTATTTACTTATTTATGTAAAACATTTGTGGTTTTATTATTTTCTAAAACAAGAAATTGCAATAAAATTAGACAAACACGTCTTACTTGTTTTTCTTTTTACGAAAACAACAAAAAAAGGGAAATAAAGGAAATAAATAGCTCCTTATTTATCTTTAGAATTGTTTTCTTTTTTTCTTTTTTTATAATTATATCTGTTTAAACTTTTCTCTAATATTTTAAAAACTAGACCAAACAATCTATTAGACCAGAAAAACAAATCAATTTAATTTTTAGTCCATTTTATATTTATAATTCGTACGACTAAAAAATGGCCAATTAAAGAATTTTCTGATAAGATGTACAAATACTCCAAACAAGCTTCTCTATCCTGAAATTAGTTCCTATTCCTTGTTCAAGGATTGTAGAGATGAGTATGCTCTACACTCGCCTTGCATAAGGATCTTGTGTATCAGAAAGTCTATGACAGTCTGGAAAACTGTTTGCTTCTATTTCCGTTACCTGTTTGTTTGTCAGAAGCATTAACGAGGAATGAAGAGTAAGAGTGTGTGAGTGAAGTAGGGTTCCTAAGAGGCGACAGCAATAAGTCCCGTGTTAAGCCGAGGGGAAGGCGTTGAGGGCAGTAAGACTGCGATAACTAGAATACCTGTGTAGTAAACACACTTCCAATCCGACTTTGGTTAGTCGATGTCGTCAACCAGTGTAGTGGTTTGAGAGGTAAGTTAGCCTTGGGAGAGGGTTAACCAGAAAAAGGTCATAGTTTCCCTGTGCCACCGCCTACAACGGACCGTAGGTGCGTAAAGTGGTATCAGAGCCATAGAGTGGTTCTACAAAGCCATAGAGTGGTGGTTCTAGAAAGCTAATACCTAAGTGGTATCAGAGCCATAAACAGCAGTTTGAGGTCAGGTAAAATCAGACATTCCGAATACACCTGCGTACCCCTTGAAGTAATTCTACTTCTCGCTTAGTATCTTACTACTGCTCATAAGGCACTTGGAAACAACCTTCGCATCTTTGCAGGGGGAAATATTTCAGGAAAAAGAAGTACTAGAGAAGAAGAGAATCGTATAAGAATTTTGATCATGGAAAATTCTGATCCAGTACATTTATCTTCCAGTTTGTCTTTAGCTAGTTTGCCTAGAAGTGTCAAGCATGTTTTATCAAACAAAATAGAAAATCTTGTTGAAATTACCCATATACCTATAGAAAATCGTGTTTGTGAGTCTTCATTACCTTTGTTGAGTCCTTACAGTATCTATTCTCGTGACCGTTCTTGGACGAGAAGTATTAGGAGTGTGCTATCTACTCTTAGACCTCGTGTGAAGGAAATCATCCAAAATTCCAGGTTGGAACAGTGTGGTCTCAGATCTACAACAGCAGAACAATACGTAAAGCTTGAAATCCCTAAGGAGTTGATCACCTTATGGAGGGAGCAAAATCATACACATCTTCATGTTGGAGCTATACGTCTTGTTCTTATCTTACATGGAAGAAAAGGTATTCCTACAACAGCCAGGATATCTCTCTTAGACACTGCCTACACAACATACCAGAATGCTCTTATTGGTACCTTGCTGATAACACTTGATAAAGGAAGTGTCATCTTGACCATAGCACCTGATTTCAACATCAGGTTGGATGATCCTACTTTGTCTGAACATCTACAAGTTCAGATCAAGATCACTGGCGCAGATCAAGATCCTACAGCCATCAAGGCTACTTTACATCACCAGATGATCTATCATCTATAGAATCATGCGTTGGACTTAAACTTTCCTAACTCCACTTCGGATGTTCTTTACATGGTTGCTGATGTTGCCAATAATCAGACAACTATCATTCAAATCCCGAAGCAGTTGCCTACACAGGAGCTTAAAAAGTTAATGCCTACAGAATGGATTACTAACTACCAGAAGGTATTCCATGCGCCTCATCGACATTCTTTTCATACTACAACTCCTCCGATTCTGAAGACACTGAGAGATGGCTCAGTCAAATCCATCTACAACAGACCTAGCGACGACACGCCTAGTCCTTTTACATCAGGATCCATCCTGATGATCCAGCCCATTGCAGTACAAGATCTACCAGATCTATCAACAGGGGCAACAAGCCTTGAGATCCAGCCCGTATTTTCTCATACGGAAGGTAAAGACGGTCCTCCTATTCATTATTTCAAATCTAATGGAGATCCAGTCTATGTAAGTCATCATCGTGGACACTTTGTATGGGATGTCGACCCATCCATGTGCGAACCAGACTGTGAGATCTGCCTCAACACAGAGTCAGACTCAGAAGACGATGATCTAAGATATCAAAGGAGAAGGAAGAAGAAATCCAAGCCCAAGTCTAGATTCTTGCCTTCTCATGATTATCCTCACCATGAGGATCCAGATACAGATGATCATAATGGTCTACTTGCGATGATAGAAAGATCCAGACCAAAGTCTCTTAGAGAGATGCTCAGGTCGTCTCCAAGTTCAATGTCTAATACCTGTAGATCTATTGGCGGATTATGCAGACCTCAGCCAGCTATTCCTGTTATAACTCCTACTCCTGTACCCTGTCTGATGGTACTACCAGATGAGGATAACTTTCCTCAATTGTCCAGGAGTACTGATGAATCATGCGGGTTATCTTCAACCCTTATATCAGAGCGTCAGGAATCACTTCACAAGGAACTCCAATGTCAAATCCTAATGATGAAGTTCTAAACTGGTAGACATCCAATGCAGTAGCACAAAACAAAGTTCTGAGAAGGATTGATTCCAAGCTGGATGGAATTAGTCAACAAAACATGGCTACTCATCGTAAAGTCAATTCTGTTTCAGAACAAATACAAAATATGTATCATTCATATAAAGCTCAGATTCAGCAACTTGATGCTGAACTCAGACAATACATCTCTGCCCAATATATAGGGCCAGAATTTGACTTGAAAGTTAGAAAGATACAAGAGATACAAAGGACTGTAAGTCAAATGGAAGCAGATATGCATGCTTCTCAATCTCAACAGATATATGGCTCTTCATCTACAGAGTTCTCTACTCTTCAGCCATCATATCCAACACCTATGTATCAACGGTATCCAGAAGAAGCTGACTATTCAAAGGTATTCAAGTTCAACTATCCTTTGATTAGATAGTATATTCATCCTCAGAAATCTCAGCAGAAACCAAGACATTCGAAGGAAAGGCCAACCTCTGATCGTACATCTAAACATAGGGTTTCTATCGATTCTTTTGATCATTCTTCAAAGGTTCCAGAAGCATCATCTTCATATACACCTTTTGAGCCTCAAGAAGAATAGTGGAGAAAGCCTCTCAGGATTCAAACTCCTCCAGAATCTCTACCACCAGCACCAGTACAACCTTCCACCTTTTTACTTGGGAAGGATAAAGCTAAGCAGACAGAGTATATAGCTACTCTGACACCTCAATCTCTTACAGATATTTCCAGTTCTCAATCAGAGAAAACTAATTTGGAAAGATATACATCTGAAGTCTCTGCAACACCATCTAGTTGTTCAGATGAACAGAGTTTCATCGCATCAGAAGAACAACCTTCAAAGTCATCACAGGAACTAATCAGTACATCATCGACTGATTCTTCAGCAAACTTTGCTGATCTTTCAGAATTATCCAATGTTCTGATGACTATGCCTCAATATACTGAAGTTGAACCAGAAATCAGTGAAGCTGAATCCACAGGAACTGAACAAATCAGACCTGAACCGGCACCTCAAGAAACACCAGCTACGTCAGTTGCATAGAAGACAACAACCAAGCCTACTTCAGGACCTTGGTTTACTTTTGATGATCTACCTCCAAAGAAATGGCGAGATAGACTTCAGGAGTTCGGTGCATTGATTGATTTACAAATGACCAGACCTAATCATCCAATCCAGGATATTTTGTCTGAATTTACATCCAGATTTACTGGTACTTTGCGAGAATGGTGGCAACGTGTTAGAGAGTATCAACGACTTCAGTATGTATAAGTTACAACAGCTGGAGCACTACTTGGTGTTATTCACAAAGAATTCATTGGTAACTTCCAGTTGATTGACAAGCAGATCCGTCAAGAATATTTCAAAATGAAATGTTGTTCTCTTAAGAAGGAAGATCTTCAACGGCATTATAAACAGATGACGGAAAGGTATTATCTGTTGAATGGATGGAATGATGTGAATTTGTGCTATACTTTTATCTCATCCCTTCCAGATGAACTACAACCAAAACTACAAAGGACCATTGCTTCTCTACAAAGAGATATGTCAACAATTTCTCTTGGAGAGATCTACCAACTTGCTATAGCTTCTCTTGACAAGTTATGCAACCAGCATATGTTGTTCAAGAATATCCTAAAAGGGGGTCCAGTTCTGAAGAAGGCATGTAAGTAGCCTCATCTCCAGATAAAGTGCAAAGATAAAACAGACTTGTAAGTGCCATAGCAGCAAGGAAGCTCATCGCTCTCAAGTCTACTATGAAAGAAGACATCTTCGCAGACAGAAGAAGGATGGCAAGAAACCATGGAAGCAAAACTTCAAACAGAAGAACATAAGCAAAAAGTATAAACGTATGAGGTTCTTAAAAAAGTCTTCTCATTGACGCAAGGGAAAGCCTCGATGTTTTATCTGTGGAAGCCTAGATCATTTCGCTAACAACTGTCCTAGTGCTACCAAGAAAGATGCCAAGTTCTTGGAGAAACTTGAAAAACTCTTGCCAAAACATCCTCAAAGTCACATTGAAGAATTACTTGAGGAACAATCTAACGAGGACAGTAAAACTCAGTTTGCTGTTTCTGTTTCAACAGATGAAGAAGTATCATCACAATCATCTGCCTCTATCAGTGATGATTCTCTCTATATGTTACAATAGCAAGCCTGCATGAAAATAGATCGTACTCCAGTTCGACCTTATGTCCAGATCCAGATATTCCAACAGGATAAATATGATCGACCCATTAAAGTCATTGGGTTCATGGATACTGGTTCTAGTCGTACGATCATGAAGCCCAATATCCTATCAGCAGATGCATGGACTTCTCATGAAGAATATTTTACTGCCGCTGATGGAAATTCTTTTAAGATTGGGTTACAAACAAGAAGCAGAATTGGCATCCGCTTCTTTCCTCAGTGTACAGTTTGGACTAAAGTTCTTGGAAGCAAGTTACCAGGCCCAAATCTTCTGATTGGTATGGATGTTTACTGTAAATCCAAACATCTACAGATATTACCCACAGGCCTCAGGTATCGAAACCTTACCAGTCCATACACTGACATAAAAAACGTGTTTGAACTTTCACAGGTTCCTACATGTTACACGGACTAAGAGATAAACTGTTGAGCTATTGTCCAGAGTCTCATGCACAGTTTACTCATCCTAATCCTCTATGGAAGAACTGTGACTTTTTCATAAGTCTACCCTTCAAGAAGAATGAGGATATCAATCCTACGAAAGCCACACATCCAGGAATGAATCTTGGTGATTTGAAGCTAGCATAAGATGAGTGTGCTGTTCTACTGCAGCAAGGATTGATCGAGCCCACAAAGTCGGATTGGGCTTGCCAAGCGTTCTATGTCAACAAACGTTCAGAGCAAAAGCATGGAAAGAAACGTCTAGTAATAGACTATAAACCTCTGAATGCTTTCCTGCAAGATGATAAGTTTCCTCTGCCTAAGATATCTACACAGATATTATTTCTTAAGGAAACTGTTATCTTTTCAAAGTTTGATCTAAAAGCAGGATTTTGGCAATTGGGTATTCACCCTGAAGAACGATACAAGACTGCATTCTACATTCCGAATGCTCAGTACCAATGGACTGTTATGCCATTTGGGCTTAAAGTCGCTCCATCACTGTTTCAAAAGGTCATCACTAAGATTTACAAGCCTATCCTTAACAGTGCATTAATTTATATCGATGACATCCTACTTTTCTCAAAGACCAATGAGGAACATCAAGCCCTATTACAACAGTTTTTGGATCTTACACAACAGTATGGTATCATGCTCTCAGCCAAGAAGAGTACTATTGGTACAACAGAAATTGAATTTCTGGGAATGCATTTCAAAGATGGATTCTATCAGCTAGGCCCACATATTACAGAAGAATTGTTACGATTTCCAGATGAAAATCTCACTGTTAAACAAACTCAACAATTCCTCGGGATTGTCAATTATGTCAGAGATTTCATACCACATGTGGCAGCCTATACATCAAGCTTATCTAAGCTCTTACGTAAGAATCCACCTGCTTGGGGAAAAGAACAAACTACAATTGTCTACCATCTCAAAATGTTCTGTCAGAATCTTTCACCAATAAAGTTTTCTGATCAGATTCCATCAACTCAGACAGATGTCAGTCAGGCCAATGTAGATATTTCCGACTTATCTACACTTCTTCGACAACATCCACCATGGCCTCCAGATACTTTTTCTCACTATAAGTATCCCTCATCTCTACTAAAAAATCACAAAAAGATCTTCACTTCTTTTAGCTCTATGCAATTTTGTAGAATGGCTAGTTCTTCTAATCCTACACTCATTGCTTTTACAAAAAAGTCTTTTCCTCCTATAACCCGTTGGCCTAGAACTGTAGAACAAGTGTTTTCTCTCTGTAAAATGAGTTTGTTTTACTATTTACATCGTTCTCTTGTTGAACATAACCTTGTCGGTACACCTGCTATGTTTAACCTCAAGGCACCATACCTGCATGTGTTAACTCCTTCAGAACCTTTCACTGAAAACACATTGTGGTATTTATGGGCATTATCTTCTCTTTATGCCTGTGCCATTTATTCTTCTCCTCTTGATCTTTATTAGAATCTCTGTGACATGAATAATGGAAGTTCTCTATTATGGACATTTCTTGAATGGTTTTAACCATTAGACTAGTGGAAACGACAGTGCGATATCATCATTACGCAGCATCGTTTCAGAACATCTTCTGAACGAAGACAACAGTCACGTTGTTTCTTCATCATCCATCATCCATATTGTGAACATACAACTGGTGAACTCTATACCGAGCCAACTGTGCAACATTATCACACATCACTCTATTGTCCAAGACGTCAGCATAATATTTTCTTAGCTCTTCGAGATTTTCTTAAAGAGATTAATCATTGTCCTGATACACCAGTATTAACTACATCTATTGGACCATATCCCGGTGAATTTGTACCTGATGAACCTGAAGCACCAGAAGTTGATATGCATGGTCCTAATAGTCCTCAGTATGACACAGAAGATACAGTCTCCAATGTTGCAGGACCTTCTCATCCAGACTACTCTATCTTCTAGGATGCTCAAGACCCTAATCCTACAAAAGAAGAAATAGAACAATTCCTGCATCAACTCCATCAGTGTGAGCTCAAGTCTAAATGACAGAAATCTAATAGTTCAAGTGATCCAGATTCTCCATCAAATCTTCAATCGTGGCACGAATCAATCCGTGACAAGTAACTAATGGAAAAACCTTGGATCCTCTTTCATCAAGGAGACACAACATTGAGGAGGTTTTGTCATTAAAGCAAACTTTGGCATTAAAGGTTTCTTTGTGATCCCCACAACTACTGTTCCAAGATTCCTCTTTTATCGTGGCAACTGTTTGCTTTAAGACTTTGTACAAAGTAAACTTTTGTACTGTTTACTTTAGGACTTTTGTTAAAGTTGTTTACTTTTCCTAAAGTAGATGCTTTACTTTTGTAAAGTAGATTTCTTAGAGATAAGGTTAGGTATGCTTTTGTTAAAGCTACATTATTATGTCTCTAGGATAGTTTACAGTTTTAACCTTTGCCTTGTCTATATAAGCAAGGTTTGTGTTTCGTTGTAAGCAGAAGCTTGTTTGGAGTATTTGTACATCTTATCAGAAAATGAAGAATTCTTTCTTCACTTATCTCTTCTAAACACTTCTCTATCCTGAAATTAGTTCCTATTCCTTGTCCAAGGATTGCAGAGATGAGTATGCTCTACAGTCGCCTTGTATAAAGATCTTGTGTATCAGAAAGTCTATGACAGTCTGGAAAACTGTTTGCTTCTATTTCCGCTACCTGGGGGCCATCATAAATTTCTCTCCTCTATTTAGTCTCAAGTTTTAATGCGTCCCGTAGGAATCAATTTTCAATTCAACTTTTTTTCTTTTCAATTCTCACACGTTTTAATTAACAAATTATATTTTTTAAAATTTTTATTCTTTACTTATATTTTTACATTTTAATTTAAAATTATGTTTTAATTTATTATTATTAAAAAGTAATTACTATTTTTATTCTTAAAATATACTAAATTTATTTAATCCCACTAATAAATTATATTTGCCAAAATTTAAATTCTTTATCTATCTCCTTATATTTTAATTAAAATTTTTTAAATTATCATTGTTAAAAACTAAATATTATTTTATCATAAATTTTTTTAATAAATTGAATTATTAATTATTTTATATATATAAGTAATTTTGCTTAAAATAATTTAAGAATGCGTTAAAAATAATATGTAAACTATAAAAAATATGTTTAAAAGACATTCAAAAAGAAGTTAGAATAAAATTACGAGTCTTTTCCATTGACTTTTTTTAAACATACTTCGATTTTTATGAGTCTTTAAATAAATGATAATATTTATTTTTATTTTTATTTTTATTTAAAATTTTATGTTAGATTTAATCTTAGTCTAAATTACTATAGATTCAATCATGAGTTAAATTATTATATTTATTATTAGTTTATTATATATCAATAATACATTATTAGTGTATTTTTATTTCAATAAAATATTTTATTTTATACTATATTTTTATTGATTTTTATAATTTTTACTTTTTATATACTATATACTGATTTTATAAAAAGTTAATATTAATTAAATCTTTAAACCTTAAACATTTGTTTTGATTAGTTCGATGTCTGATTGGATTTTTAAAATATTTCTTTTCTCCTAAATTTTTAAGTGAACTTCCATAAAACGTAACTTCAGTTACGATTACAAGAGAATGTGTGCGGCGACGTCGAGTCATGAGGTTCTTAATATTGCAATAAAAGTCGCACAACGGTTTTATTATGGATGGATAAATTTAAGGATAGAATAGAATCCCCTACTCGATTAGTGTAGTGCTTGATTAGACTTTACTTTGTGATATATTTAAAAGATCAGTGGATGAACTTCTCAATATTAACTGGGAACACTATAATTTTTCAATCAAATAGAGAGAGTCGATAGCGTGATTGGGGGTAAAAATGAGCTTTAACCGAGGATGGTGGTGAGGTTGTTAGAAAACTCTTGACAAAGTATGGTTAGTAGTTTCACTCTTCTTACTGAGGCACTAGTTTTAGAGTAGATATGTGGGTTAAGTAAGGAGGAACTTGGAACAAAACTTCATAATCTAACATGCACCCATAGATTCATATCCTCACATTAGCTGGTTGTTTAGTTGAGGTTAATAGCTTTTCTATTATCTTTCTATTCCTACTTATTAGCTAATCTTTGTTTGGTTACAAAAATACCTACGAAATAACCATTCTGTAGATTAAGAATTCATTGACATGGGGAAATAGCTAAATATTGCTACCCCCGTTTTTACCTATTCTGCAAACATCCGGAATAGGTAAATGTAAGCTTTGTTTCTGTTGGATAACTCCTATCCCTCTCCCTCACGCACACCCCTGTCTTTCTCACTCACGTAACAGCACACCTCTCTCTTGATGACTTTCACTGAAGTTCTTCGTCTCCGGCTCAGTGGCTCTCTTGCGCTCTTCATGCTCTCTTCTCTTTTCTCCACTCACGGTCTTGGTCTCTAACTTTGTGGGTCTCTCTCAAGGGTTTTTGTATAGGTGTTCTTCAAGATGGGGAACATGTTCGTGAAGAAACCCATACAATCATACAAGAATGCCTATTATCTAGTGCTAGAAGCTTCGCCAGAAGCGACTAGTCGCTTCCCTTCTTCCCTTCCTCTCCCGATCACTGAGGTGGATAAGGCCATTCTCTCTTTGAAGACCCAAAGACGCAAGCTTGCTGATTACCAACGAAGGGTTTTACATTTCTGGGTTTTTTTTGTTTCATTTGAGTTTCCCGGCAGTTGAATTCTTGTTCCAAGTCCTGCAAATTCAATTTTTTTTAGGGTGATGATGGAGTTGATTAAGTGAATTCAGAGCTTTTGAATTTTGGGTTTTGGTTTTTAATGGTTTTTACTGATTAATCAAATAAGAGAAGGGAAGTTGGCAGTGGAAATTTAAAGTATATTAAGTGGAATTAAATAGATTTTGAGGCCTATTACATTTTAGTTTGTTGCTGATTGTATATGCAACAGATGATCTTTTACTACATGTTACTGAACTTTTCCTTTTGATTTTCTATTATCAATCTGTTTCGGTCAAGCACATACTCTTGAGTTGCTGGAATTGGATATATTTTGAGATTTATTGCATTTTAGTTTGTTGCTAATTGTATGTGCAGTTGATGATCTTTTTCTACATATTACAGAAAATTTCCTTTTGATTGTCTATTATCAATTTGTTTCAGTCAGGCACACATTATCGAGTAGGATTAGTTAACTTGCTTCTTAGGGAAGCTATTGATGGTGTTCGTACCTAGTATGTGTTCTATATTTTGCACGCAGCTTTGTTAGATTGAGAGTTCTTACTAGCCTTTAATCACTGAAAATAGATTGTGTTAGTGTTTCTGTTACAATAGGATCAAAGGGATGTTTGGTTCATTGCGAAGCTTCCATGGTTCAATTGGCTTCTTCTTGTTTTGCCTTGCCTAGCTCCCTATTAGTCTAGTTGTTTTGCTTTTTTAAATGGTGAAAGGCTATATGGATGCTTTGAACTGTTGCACATTTCTCGTTTTCTGCTGGTAAATCTTGTGTTTGATCCACATGGTCAGCATCTTTGTTTGGTCGGATCCTCACAACATTCTTATGGGTTGGGGGTAGGAGAGCCTTCATATGTCATTAAGGCACTCTTGCTCCATCTTTCAACCATTTGCTATGAACTTCAGACCTTTATGGAAATACCACATCACTTTTTCTCAATCTCAAATAATTGATCCGCTACCAATATTTTCTTTCATTCAGCTTGAAGCTATAATTGAAGCAGTGATCCAAGCTATTAAAGAGTTAATTTGTGAAAAAAGGAAGGACAGGGCCTTATTTGTCCTGAAGAAGAAGAGAACATATGAAGAATTATTGAAGTAAGGGGATACATGGCTCATCAATGTTGAGCGACAAGTAAGAGATCGTGTGAAGCAAATATCGTTTTTCATCTTTTGTATTATTTGGTCGAATGTGAAGGCCTAATATATAGCCCTATTCTTGGTACAAATAACCTGCTATCATCTGTGGTTCATTTTTCTTGTAAGTTTTAGAAAGTTCAATGAAATATGGTGTCAGTTGGCAGATATTGAGCTTGTTAGGAATAATAAAACTACTATTAATAATAATAATAATTAAAAATTAATAAAAATAAAAATAAAAAAATAATAATAATAACAATAATAATAATAATAATAATAAGAAGAAGAAGAAGAAGAAAATTAATAATAATAAGGAATTCAATAATAATAATAATAATAATAATAATAATAATAATAAAATTAATAATAATAATAATAATAAATTATGTATAATAATAATAAAATTAATGATAAAAATAAAAATAAATCTAATTGATAGAATAACAAAATTAATAATAAGTAGAAAATAATAATAATAATTAATAATATTGAGAACAATAAAATTAATAAGAATAATAATAATAATAATAATAATAATAATAATAATAATAATAATAATAATAATAATAATAATAATAATA
>JAOQMS010043119.1:0-12382 GCA_027563885.1 Erythroxylum longipes
AGATTCATTTATCAATGTTGCCACAATTTAATGAAATGCCGAGTGAAGATGCCCTAGCTTTTATGAGAGACTTTTATACGACAGCCCAAACTCTTCCATTGTATGGATTGTCTGAAGACAAGTTAAGGCTAAGGTGTTTTCCTTATTGCATAAAGGGATTAGCAAGAAATTGGTTGTTGAGTTTGGAAGTAGATTCCATTAACACTTAGGATAAAGTGATGGAGACTTTTATGATTAAATGGTATCTAGCCCATAAAACTCTTGAGCTAAGGAAGATGATACATTGGTTCTCACAGAAGGAAGGAGAAAAATTTCATGAAGCATGGGAATGGTTTAATGATCTCCTCAACCAATGTTCTCACCATGTGTTTGACACTTATTCTTTGACTCAGTTTTTCTACTATGGTCTCATCAATCATAATCAAACTTTGGTGGACTTGAATGCTGGTGGGAATATTAGTGACCTGAGTTCGCAAGAGTTATGGAATATCTTTAAGAAAGTTGCGGAAAATTCACATTGTAAGGTAACAAGGAGCAAAGCTGCTACTCTTAATGAAATGGGATCGAGATCTGATATGGCTTATCAAGTTGCTGAGATAAATAAGAAGTTGAACATGTTGATGAATGATAACAAGTCCAGTAGGGACCTTACACTCTTTGTGGTAGATTTAGGCATACAACAGCTGGTTTTATGAACATTGAAGCAACAATGCCGGAGGATGAGGTGAACTATGTTGGGAGACAAGGATAAAGGTTTGATTCTTTCTCAAACACTTACAATGAAGGTTGGAAGTTTCATCTGAACCTTTCATGGAAAAACCAAGGGGCTGCGAAACCAATGGGACCACCAGGGTTCCAAGCGCCATAAAAACAACAGTATTTCGCTCCCTCAACTTCTAAACTACAATAATTCCCTTCTCCTATGGAGAAAAAGGTAGATAGGCTTGAGGATATGTTTTCTCAACTTATGATTAAGATGGATCAAAATACTCAAGCTAGTTCTCAAACAATGAACAAAATGGAGCAGAACATTCAGTCTAACCAAGCTGCCATCAGAAATTTAGAGGTGCAAATCAATCAAGTGGCAAAAGAGGTAAGTGAAAGAGGTAAGGGAAAGCTACCTAGCAATACTCAAGTGAATCCAAAACAAGATTGTATGGCAATTCATTTGAGGAGTGGTAAGGAGATAGAAGGTGTGGTTCCCAAGGAGAAAGACGGTAAGATTGGTGAAACAAGGAATGATGAATTTGTGAATTTGAATGAAGAAGAAGGGCCTAAGGAAATCGAACCAAGAAAAGACTTCTCACCAATTTCAGAATTTTCTTTTGTGCCACCCATACCATATCCCCAAAGGGTAAGGAAGAAGCATGATGATTCCAAATTTTAGAAATTCCTTGACCTTTTCAAAAAGATCCATATCAATATCCCTTTTGCTGAAGCACTTGCTGAGATGCCCGCTTACACCAAGTTCTTGAAATAAATCATCCCCAATAAAAATAAACTGGATGATTTTGCGACGGTATCCTTAACTGAGGAGTGTAGTTCTATTTTACAAAATAAACTACCTCCCAAGTTAAAAGATCTAGGGAGTTTCACTATTCCCTGTCATTTTGGTGCTTCTAATGTTTTTCAATGCTTATGTGACTTAGGGGAAAGTATTAATCTTATTCCTTTGTCTCTTTATAACAGGCTTGAAATTGGTGAACTCAAACCAATTACAATCTCATTACAACTTGCTGATAGATCAATTCAATATCCCATTAGTATAGTTGAGGATTTATTGGTGAAAGTTGGTAAGCTTATAATTCCAGCTGATTTTATTGTGCTTGAGATGGAATTCGATATGCAGGTTCCTATAATCTTAGGAAGGCCATTTTTAGCCAATGGTAGAGCATTGATTGATGTTCCGGATGGTAAGTTAACTTTAAAGGTTGGTGGTGAGAAAGAGGTGTTCAACATTTTCAAGGTTTTAAAGGGACCCTCACAGGATTTTAATGGAAGATAACCACAAGCCTAGAGTGGAAAGTCAAAGGAGGCTCAATCCCAATATGAAGGAAGTTGTGCGATCTGAGGTACTTAAATTACTTGATGCAGGAATTATCTATCCTATTTCTGATAACTCATGGATAAGTCCTGTGCAGGTTTTACCAAAGAAAGGTGGCATAACTGTCATTTCTAATGATAAAAATGAGCTAATTCCCACTAGGGTTGTGACAGGGTGGAGGGTTTGCATAGACTACAGGAAATTAAATGCAGCAACTAGGAAAGACCACTTCCCTCTACCCTTTATTGATCAAATGTTGGAAAGATTAGTAGGGCATGATTATTATTGCTTTTTAGATGGTTATTCCGGGTATAATCAAATTCCAATAGCCCCGGAGGATCAGGAGGAGACCACCTTCACTTGTCCCTACGATACATTTGCTTATCGTCGAATGCCCTTCGGGTTGTGCAATGCTCCTGCCATTTTCCAACGCTGTATGATGTCCATATTCTCCGACATGGTGGAGGATATAATTGAGGTATTTATGGACGAATTTTTTGTTTTTGGTTCTTCTTTTGACGCATGTTTGTTCAATTTAGAACAGATTCTATAAAGATGTGAAGAAACCAATCTTGTGTTAAATTGGGACAAGTGCCATTTTATGGTGCAAGAAGGAATCGTCCTAGGCCACAAAATCTTATATAGTGGAATAGAGGTGGATCCATCAAAAATTGAAGTCATCAATAAATTACCACCTCCCAACTCAGTTAGGGCAATCAGGAGTTTTCTTGGACAGGGTTTTATAGAAGATTTATTAAGGATTTTTTCGAGATCTCAAAACCCTTATGTGCTTTGTTGCAAAAGGAAGTCTCTTTTGAATTTACTGATGAATGTCTTCGTGCTTTCAACAGGTTGAAGAAGGAACTTACCTCAGCTCCTATAATGGCTGCACTAAATTGGGATCTCCCTTTTGAGTTGATGTGTGATGCGAGTGATCAAATTATTTATATATGATTTTAGCATGAATTGGAACTAATTTGACTTATCAAATTCCCCCACACTTAAACTATTGCTTGTCCCCAAGCAAAAACAAAAGAAAATTAATTACTAAATCCGTAAACAAGATATTGATTCCACTTTCGTAAGTGCACGGTGGCATTTAGCATATGCCACAAGCCTTTAAACCACTATGTGTCCATAATGGAGGAGTTATAGTCTCCTGAGGGTTTACTTAAAATGAACGATACCCACAAACATTTTCTTTCCATCATTCCACACCTAATCAACATCATAGTTCAATTCAATAAGTTGAAAGCATTATAAGTAAGAATTAAAATATAGACATAAGGCCACATAATACTTCATAAATTAGATCACAAACTAAGCCACAATAAGAAATCATAATGATTCAATTAATCAAATTCACATGCCCTGAATGAATTTTCTCATAAAGCTTTCACTTTCACACACAAGTGTTTAAGGGTGACTCTCAATCATCTTCTAATGCATGTCTCTTACCATAAGCTTGCATCTTATCTACTTCTCCATTACTCCCATCTATGACATGTCCATGAATCAAAAAGGTCTTTATTCCTTTGGTTGTAATGAGACCAAGGGGTAAAGTAGGCTAAGAAAGAAAGGATAGGAATTTAAACATCTAATAATTAGTAGAGAAACACTATAAATATTACAATCATCATTGGCAACTTTTACTGAAAAATTGCCCAACAACTATAATACTTAGGAACTCCACCAACTTTATCATCAAAATTTTAATCATTCTTTCACCTTGGAATCTAAAGTAAACATGCCCAACTTTTCAAAAACACCATTTAGAATTTCACTACTGGTGAGAATGTCTCCTTATAATCTACTCCCTCCTTCAGTCTTTATCCCTTAGATACAAGCCTAACCTTGTATATTATAGGTTCTGCTTCTATAACTCCTTCTTGTAACTTGAACAGCCATCTATTTTCTATTAATTTGGCTTTAGGAGGCTTACGCACTAATATCCAGGTCATATTCTTCATTAGAGAAGAATATTCTCTTTTACATGCTAACTTCCACTATTCAGCATCCCTTCTGCGCATTGCTTCTTCATATGTTTCTGGTGCTCTACAATCTATAGATTCAGCAACAAGATATGCAAATTCGACTAAGTTATAGTTTACATACCTCCTATTCGGAATTTTCTGTCTTGATTGTCTATCTCTAGTAAGTTGATAGTCTTGTAGGGCTTCATGTGAGCTTCCTGTAGCTATCTGTGGGACTCTTTCCTCACTTTATTCTTTTGTTTCTTCAATCCCTTGTTCATGATGAGTAGGGCCTTGCACATGTTCCTCATCGTGAGATTGTGTTAATTCTTCTTCTGCTTCTGTTTTTGGCGGCACGTAGAAGGGGACTGAAGTGCTTGAAGTTCCAAATTGCTTCTGAACTTCCTCTTGTAGGTTAAAGTCTGCACTGTTCCTGCACAACAAAGGAAATTCATTTTCCTTAAAGATCATATCACTACTAATGATAGTTTTGAAACCTCCATGTTGAAGCAGTAGGATCTTATATCCTTTAACTCCTTCTGTATAACCTAGGAACACTCCCTTCACTGCTCTAGGTTCCAATTCACCCTCTTTTCAGTAAGAATAGGCAGTACATCTAAATGTTATTCATTAAGTCAAGTTTGTCTTCTTCCCATTCCAAACTTCCCGTGGAGTTTTGTACTCGTTTGTAGAAGTAGGAAGCCTATTTACTAGGTAGGTTGCAATCTTGATTGCTTCCCCCCATAGGGACTGTGAACATCCTGATGAAATTAGCATACACCTGGTCTTCTCTAGGAGTGTTCTGTTGAGCCTTTCAGCTACTCCATTTTGCTGAGGTGTGGCTCTCACTGTTTTGTGCCTCTGTATTCCTTTCTTACTGCAATAGTCTTCAAATTCCTTATTGTAGTATTCAAGTCCATTATCTGTCCTAAGGCATCTCAACTTCTTTCCTGTCTGATTTTCCATTAGTGTATGCCACTTGATGAAGATTTTTAATGTTTCATCTTTCCTTTTCACAGGGTAGACCCAACACTTCCTTGATCTATCATCTATGATTGACATAAAAAATCTGTTCCCTCCTGCAATGGGTACTTAAGCTGGCCCCCATAGATCACTATGAGCATACTCCATGATCTCTCTATCCCTCTTTGGTACTTTCCCAAAACTTGTCCTATGGTGCTTTCCTAGCACACATGATTCACAGAATTCCAATCTTTTTATGTCTTTTTCTGGAATCAATCCTTGCTTTGAGAGATGCATGAGACTCTTGTTCCCTGCATGTCCTAACCCTGAGTGCCATTGCTTAGTTGAATCAGGATCTCCATTGTTAGTAACTAGGTTCACTTCAGTAGTTCCTATTACATAGTAGAGCCCCCCTCTTTCAACTCCTTTTATGATCACTCTTCCATCCTTTAGGTTTTCTCTAAGTCCATCCTTAGACCTAATCTGAAACCCTTGCTTATCAAAAACACTTTCTGATATAAGGTTTCTTCTTACTCCAGGCACAAACCTAACATTAGATAAAGTCCTTTTCTTTCCATCAAACATATTGATGGAGACATTTCCTATAACTTTAACTTGTTGTTGTCCTGAGTCTGCACCATCTTTACCTTGGCATCCACTGGTTTGAATGAGGTGAACCAATCCCTGTGAGGAGTGACATGCATTGTACAGCCCGAGTCCAAGATCCACTCTTTGCTGAGATCTTCACTCTCCTATGTAAGAGCCAGTAGCTCATCCCCACTAGATTGTTCAGGTTTCTCCACATTTCCAGCATCTCCACCTTGTGCAGCCTTGTCTCTTTTCTTCTTTCTACAATCTCTGACAAAATGCCCCTCTTTATCACAGTAGTAACAGTTCTTGCCTTTGTTCTTTTTCTTCTTTTCTGCATTTTCTTTAGACTGCCTGTCATTGCCATTCCCTTTCTTCCAATTCACTTTCTTACTGTTCTTCTGATGATTCTTCTTTTCTTGTTTATTATCTATAAAAATAACTTCTGGATCCTTTTTGAAAGGATTGTTGTCCACGATTTCTTCCATTAGAGAGTCCAGTACCCTCTTGACCGTGAGAGATTCTCCACTGGCATGCTTAATCACCTCCTTGAAGGAATTGAAGTCTGAGGGTAGGGCCTTTATAATTACTACTGCTTGGTGATCTTTCGAGATTTGTTCACTTGCAGCTTCTAAATCTTGCACTAATTTGAAGAAATAAGCAAGATTGTCATCCAAAGAAATATTAGTATTCATCTTATAATTAGCCAGATTATGGAGAAGTGTCATCTTGTTAGGCAAGCATCTTTTAGCATAAATTTCATCAAGTTTCAACCAAAGTTTCTTTGCAGTATTACAGTTCTGCACTTTTCTAATCACAGTAGGTGATAAATGTAGCATTAACATGCAGTGTGCAAGTCTTTGCAATTGCAAGTTTTTAATAGGATCAATTTCTGTATCAATTTGGTCTTCAATTGCACCATAACAATCATAGGATTCTAGTAAGGCTTATATTTGAATTTTCTAGATAGTGAAATCTTCCTTACCAGTGAACACATCCATTTCTTTACCTACCATTTTGGCATGAAATATTAAAAGAGGATAAGAAAATAGAATTCAAAGTGACTAATCTGTAATAAGTAGACCAGAAAACTGGTGTGAAGATTTAGGCTTACCAATATGATATTACCTGTACCTTCTTGATGAGTCTTTAATGCGTAGATGCTCAGAATTGTTGAATTGGCTTTGATACCACTGATGTTAGGATCTTTGAGTCTTTTGGATTTCTTTATCTCAAAAAATTGAGTTGCTTGGTTTGATTTTGCAGAAAATATAAATAGCAGAAAAATAAAGAAGACAACGTTTTACTTGGTTCGATAGCTTTGAGCTATCTATATCCAAGGATCAATCTCACTCTTTGCTAGTTCCACTAGCTTCAAGAAAGAAAGGTTACAAGAGATAAGTGTTTTTCAACACCTGCAGAGTTTCCCCTCAAACTCTCTAGTACTCTTAGTAAGTACTCTAGCACTCTTCAACTTTTTCTTCTCACTTGAAATAGATTAGTGATTTTGTTTATAGGTGATGGGTGTGTTTTAAGTCTGGATGTGTATCTGTATATATACAAAACAGCTGAGGTTGTGTTGATTTAATAAACATGTTCATGTATGCCTTTAACTCACGTGTCTTTCATAAACCTTCCTTTTGATTTTTAATGAAGTGATGCATTTTTGCTTATGCTATTTGTTTCTACTCACGTGCTTTCCAAATGATCCACTTATGCCTCATTGTTTTGCTCTTATGCTTTGCTTGTTACCACTTTTATGCAGATCTCCTCTCTTTGACACTTTCCAGAAACTTCACACACTATATTCACGTCTAACCCAAAATCCTCAAATCTTGTTTCAGGTTGATGATTACGTCAAGGGTTTATGGAGAATATGTGATTCTCTTCACAAATAGTTTGTTTATTAATATATCTTGCCGTATAAAATTATTGGAGGATTTATCAATTAGATGTTAGGCCATCTTTTCTTAAAGGTTATTTAAAGGAAGAAGTCTACATTAAGAAATTAACGGGATATGTGGTTAAATGTTAACAAGCTAAAGTATTGCAATTAAAAAAAGCTATGGACTTAAAACAAGCACCAAGAACTTAAAATAGTCAAATTGACAATTATTTTCAAGAGAATATTATTACTAGAATTTACAAAATTATGCTCTTTATATTAAAAAGGATAAAGATGATTAGTTGTTTGTTTGCATATATCTATGTAGATAATCTTACCTTCACAAGAAATAATCTAAAGATATTTGAAGAGTTCAAAGATTCCATAACCCAAGAGTTTAAGATGAGTGACATGGGCTTAATGTCTTACTAATTAGCGATCAAGGTGAAATAAATGAAAGATTGAATTTTTATCACTCAAGAAGGTCATAGAGAGGAGATGCTAATTAAGAAGTTTTAAATGTTAGATATTAAGTCGATTAACACTTATATGAAGTCTAAAAAAAATGTTTGATAGACAGGGGGTGTAGATCCAACTTTGCCCAAAAATATTTCGGGAAGCTTGAGGTACTTGACTTGTACAAGGCCATATATCCTATCTATAGTTGGAATTATTAATCGATCTTGTAGATGCCTTCTAAAGTTCGCTTGAATATAACTAAAAGAATTTTTTAGTATCTTAAAATTACAACTCTTCTTCCAAAAACTTTAATTTAATAGATTTTTGTGATAATGATTTTTTCAAAGATCTTAATGATATAAAAAGTAATAGTGGCTTTGTCTTTTTTAGATATAATGCAAAATCTTGTACTTGTCACACAATTTGATTAAGAAGATTGTTGAGAGAGGTTCATTTAGAGAAAATGGAAGTAACAAAGATCATGATGGACAATAAATCTACTCGAGATTTAGTTAAAAATCTAATGTTCCATGATAGGAGTAAGCATATTGATATAAAATTTTATTTTATTCCATAATACATTGTTAGGAAGGAAATTAACATTAAATTTATGAAGTCTCTTGATCAAGCTGCTTATATTTTCACTAAATTCCTCAAGTATGATGATTTTAAAAAATTATAGAAAATGTTTGAAATTATAAAAAATCAAGTTTATAAGGAGTGTTATAAATAAACTTAACTTTCGGAATTATGAAGTAACTTTGAAGGAGTAATTGAATGGTCAAATCTCGAGTAATTCAAAGGCTTTAAGAGTCATTACAAATTTATGTCTACATTCCGGTTAATATAACCTTAAATCATTAGAAGTTACCTATATACAAATATTATTATATTATTGAAAGTATTTTTCTCTCTATATTTTTGCATTAATTTTAGGTTGGTTCCATTACAAGAATACTTTTCTTTCATTGTTTGCATGAGTGTTTGTGTGAATGTGTAAGTATTTAGGAGCTTATTATTTTTTTCACAATAATAATTTAAAAATAACTGTATGTGTAATGGACAAAAAGAGATGATCAACACTTAATTAGTTGAACTTAAAGAGGCATCTAGTCCTAGTTTCATTGTTTAGTTTATGATTATTTATATATTCATGCATAGGAGTATACGTAGTATGTACAAAGATATGATACAATAGAATAGAATAGAATTATATCAAAACATGATACAAGAGCTCGGGGATGTGAATAAGTGAACAACATTTATTTCCATAGGTACATATGGAAATATAGACCAGAGATCTTTATATCACCTGCAGATTTCAGAAACTTGCACTAACACCAAACCCTTTAAAACAACAGGACAAAAGAATACAATGGTAATAACCAGAAAAAGAAAGATATAGAGGTGGGGAGCTCAGCATTTTATTCCCTAACGCATACACACAAGCCGAGCAAATTCATTTTCATGTCATGTTTAGACAAAGCAGGCATGATAAGAATTCAAAATTAGGAAACCCATAAAGGTCAAAGCTTGCAAACATTACTTATTCATAGGTATACTTGATCTAGTAAACAATAGGACCATGATGCTTCGATTCCCAGAAGAGGGAGGAGAAGAAACTGAGATGTAAATTCGTTCCAAGAAGCATGAGAACCCTTTTCTCACACCAAGGTACAAGGCAATTGAAGAAAATAACAATAGAGTTTTCTCTTCTTGACTGAGCCCATCTTCATCTTTAACTCCTGAACGCTTCCTTCTTTCTTTTTCTAGTTCTTATGAGATTAGATTGATGATGTTGGCTCAGGTGGGATTGGTGACCGCTGAAAGATGGAGTTGGGACGATGATTATGATGGTGAAAGTGAGGTAGTAATAATAAGAGGACGGATGTAGAGGACATGATGATTGCTGGAGGGTATTTTGCGTTGAACAGAGTGACAAAAATCCACAGAATTGCGTGTTATTTTTCTCAGCAGGATTTGATGGCTTTGTTCCTTTACTGTCACATGAAATAATTATCATGAACCCCACAGACAACTCTTGCTCTACCTAGGACCTTGCACTGTACAATCTACAAGATCGAGATCCACGGAGAGCTCAATAACAGTCTTCTTCCCTTTAACCTTTCTCCTCAAAATCGATCTTTGTGCACTTTTCCATTAATATTGAAGTAGCAGATAATATTAGTTCACAAACAACACCCTTGGCTTTTCTATCGATAACAAAAATCATAATTATTAATTATTGTCCTGTAGTCGTTTTTTGAAGATTACAGACTGTTGTGACAAGGTATGGGTTTTTCATCAAAATGCATTTAATGTTGTAATATTAGAGGAGTCTGGAGCAAGTTTTACACATGCAGGTTGATCGCTCAATTGTACAAGGGAATTTTTTTATCTCGGCGGTGGACGCGAGACACTCTAGAGCAGCTCACGTCCCACCTAAGAAGCACAGACACAGACACGGACACGTGACACGACACGGATATGGACACGGGGACACACCAACTGCTAAAATTTAGTGGACACGGACACGGCATACATACATATATATACTTATATATATATATATTAAGAAAAAAATTTGAAATTCATAATATGATATATATTGATTAATGTGTTTCAAGACTTCCAACATCTTGATAGTTCAAACATATTTGGTATTTTATAAGCCCCTCTCAAAAAACATGGAGCATATATTCTATTAAGTCGTGTCCAAGCGGTCTCCAGACATGTCCGAGCCGTGTCAAAGTTGAAAAAATTATTTTTTAATTCAGACATGTACGGACACATGTCTGGCACGTGTCCGTCGCGTGTCAGTGAGTATTCGACACGGACATGTGTCTGACACACGGACACGGCTCCATTTTGCCGTGTCCGTGCTACATAGCGTCCCACTATGGTCCAACATGGAAGATTTTTGAGGAAGGCATCGGGGGGCTTCGTGGATGATTGGAGGAGATCTTAATGATGGTCAATTCCAAGCCAGGGTGCCATTGATGACTTTAATGCTTGTATTGATGTTTGTGAACTCTCAGAACTTCCAACTGTTGGCAAGGAGCATACCTGGGGTGGCACACGGCAGATGGGTTGGGTAAGTAAAATGCTCGATAGAATCCTGTTCTCTCTAGAATGGTTGCAGTTGTTCCCAAAATCATCATTGCAGCATCTTAACAAAGCCACTTTGGATCATTGTCCGCTACTACACCAGTTCCGCCCGCAGACGGAATCTAAACCGAAAATATTTTGGTTTTAGAATATGTGGTTAGGGAGGGCCGGTTTTATGGAGGTAGTAAGGGAGTCCTGGGAGTAGCCTGTTCATTCGTTTGGCATGCATGCTTTCTTGCTAAAGTTGAGGCGTCTAAAAGTCATATTGAAGCAATGGAATGTAGAGGTTTTTGGGAATGTGTTCGATAATCTAAAGGCAGCTGAGGAAGAAGTGTGTCAGTCTTGATAGATGGTCACTTGTTCCCTCAAAGGCAAAGGCCTCACTTGAACTTCAGCTTCAGGATAAAGTGATTCAAGGCTTCCTTCAATGCTTGTGTACTACTGCTTCTGATCCAAGAAGTGAAATCTCAGAATATCAACACCTTTTCCCTTCCTCTAGTTGTAACACTTTAGTTGTATTGAATGTAATCACTTAGAATGAATGGAACAAATTTTCGGATGTTTGTAAAAATGGAAGAAATGGTTTCAGGTAGCTACAGTGATTTTTCAACAGTGAAGTAAATGTAAGTGTAAAATGCAAAATGAAGACAAATGCAACTATAGTGAAAAATGAGGTTTGACAGAACCAATGTCTGTTTTCTTTCACTCTCAATCCTCTACCACAGCACACTCTCAAGATAAACAACTCAAAACAAAGATAACAAAATTACTCATCAAAGCTGAAGAAAAAAAATGATTTTCATTCATGTTTCGGATCTGATACTTTGAGAATAAAAACTGAGCTTTTCATGTTAGCTCTTACACACCGTTTTCATGCCCTTACATCCAAAGGCTAATAATGAAAAATAAAAATTGAGTGAGAAGCAAGATTTTGACAGGTTTCTTGCTCTCATTGGCTTAACAGAAAGCTATAAAGATTTGTTGTCTGAAATTCTAACAAAAACTGACAGATCCTTTAATACAGCAGTAGGAAAAAACTGATTTGGTTGGGACCACACATTGCATAAGGTATGATTTAAGCTGACTTGATCTTCTTTAATGACCAATGACATTTCTGTTTGGTTTTAATTAATCTGAAACTTTAAACTCTGCTTTTCCCTCTTCTGTTCTGAATCTTCAACTTTCTCGTGTTCTGAATCTTCAACTTCCATTTTTCCAATTCAGCTTTTTTTAACTTGTTCTTCTGTTCTGAATTCTTGAACTTCATTCATCCGAATTTCATTTCCTTGAACCAGACCCTTCTGCATTATTTCCAAGACCATCATTTCTAGTTTTCTTTGGAGCTTGGGAGCTTTCTTCTTC